>ML849665.1:17838-32621 GCA_009831015.1 Picea engelmannii
ACAAACTCTCCCAGGTTAAGGGCACAGCCCGTAACCTTTCCTCCAACCTTCTGTTTGGCTCCCGAAGCCATCTCCACGAAGCTAAACTCATCCTATTCGACTGCCTTTACCTTAATCCTTTTTAGCGCTGCACCAGAAATGAAACTCTCAGTAGCTCCTGGCTCTATCAAAATACTAAGGGTATGGTCAGCAACAGTACCTGTCGTCTCAAGAATAGTTGACTGGTGCTCTTCCTGGCGGTTATTCACCGCTGTATGAATCCGATGGGCCTTGCCCATATCTCCCATGGTAGTGGGTCCGACTGATCTGGACGCCCTGGTCCCCTCCACAGGATAGTCGCGTTGGTAGTGTGGCTCCCCACACGTCCAACACCACTTCTTCGGCCCAGTAGTCGTGGTGCCCGAAGTAGAAGATGACTGCCCACTTGCCTGAAACCCTGGTCTGTTCTGCTAAACAAGCCTAAACTGCTGCTGCTGCGGGCGACGCTACTGCTGGTGCTCTGGTCCTTGATATGGTGTCCGTTGCTGAGGCGGAGGTCATCGGGGTGTAGTGAACATGGATCCCCTCTGGAAGACGCGATATCCCGGCATGCGTCTCGCTGGTGTTTGGTGCTACGGCGTCCCAGATGAACCCTGCCCTGTGGGTCTTGCTGGAGTCCTGGTCTGACCCCCATTGATAAGCTCCTCCTCAGCTATGAGGGCCTTTTGGATAGCGTCATGCAAGGTTTGAGGCATCAAGATCCTAACCTTTGCACGCAGGCTGCCATTAAGGCCAAACACGAACCTGTTGAATTTGAGTTTCTCAGTGTTAAGGTGCGGAGCATACCGGAGAAGCTCCATAAAATGTGCCTCGTACTTAGACACCGTACGACCTCCCTGTCGTAACGTGTTGAACTCATTGAGATGACGCTCAATGAATTCCTCTGAAATTTACCTCTCTCGAAACTGTTCCTCGAACAGTTCCCATGACACGTCTTCCACGACCATGTTCAGCTGCGGTAGGAGCGTCTTCCACCATAGAATAGCGCTCCCCTTCAGTTGAAAGACCGCCATGCAGACCTTCATGTTGGAGGTATAATCACGAAGTGCGAAGCACATCGCCATATTCTCCAACCATGCCTCGGTGGCTGCACCGTCTGTGGCACCAAAGAACTCAGGAAATTTTACCTTCTCGAGTTCACTGTGAATGCTACTTGTAATAGCCGGTGCGCGCGGCGGAACCTCAGAGGGTGCCGGCGCCCTGGCCTCTTCTATGTCCAAACCGCTGATCAGAGCCTCAGACATGCGCTGAAAGGATCTCATCATCCCAATAACATCACCAACTGCTATCTACTCCTGTCTGAGAACCTGCCCGCCTCCCTGGGGGTTCGACCCCTCAAGCGCGGATGCCGCTGGAGGCATCATGCCTCCTCCCCTAGCACCCCGTCGTCTGCCTCCGTGGCGTCCTCTAACCATGATTACCTGCACGCACACAATCAACTCGATCAGCAACAATATAGTCAATCTAATCATGTCAACGAAAGCCGTAGTGAATCCCAAGTCGCGGGTCAAACTGGCTCGGATACCATATGTAAACACCCCTCGTTACGACATCGACCCTTTAATAGAATTTTTTTTTTTTTTTTTTTAGTTAAGGTGTGTGCGCGCGTAGAAGTAACAGATACACTTGACCCTATGTCGCCACCCGACGACCAACAAGACGCCCCACGAAGATTACTACAAGCAGACAAAGTCGCACAACAAGTAGCTGCAAGCAATGAACGACCCAAGACATAAGGCACACACAAGTACTGCAACGATAACGACCAAGAACATAAGGCACACTACGCAAACATTCATGACATACTGGGTTAGGCACAGTACGACCACAGGGGAAGGAATCCATGGTAGTACATCTTACTATTTCTGCACAGGAAAGCAGGGCGTTTAATCTTAGCTCTCTGCTCCAGAGAGAGAGAAGGTCAGATAGGCTCCTGGCCGACTGCTCAGGTAGAAACTAGTAATCTCCGTCAGGTGTGTCGCAAGAGTAGAAACCTTGCCTTTAAAGGGCCCGAGACTCTTGATACAACACTGGATTCCTTACACAGAAAGTAATCACGCACACAGTATCACATACTAAGGTTACACGGAGGTGTCTACATCCCTCCCGACACAAGCAGACCAAGCAATAGAATGATCTCAACCAAGTACAGTGACAACTAAAGACAACCACTAACTCTACGGACGCGCAAGTCCCAGGGAATCTGACCATGACCAATCAAATTTAAGACAAGGTATTTCCTACAACTCAAGGCATTAATATTGGCCCAATACTCCATTTGAGCTCCATTGGTAGACGAGATACCCCGTCCAACCATAACAACATGTAATTTTAAGTAATTGCAGATTCCCCAATTACAATCTTAGTAACTCAAGGTACTTGGTTCAAGGTCCTTATATTTATAATCATCAATAACTAAAGATTCAATCATATTAAGATAAGACCATAATGCCATTATTTTTCATAAAATACCTAACACAAAAATTCCACTTAATTTATACTGACCTACATTACCCTTACATAATTCAATGATATAATACAAGACATTACTCCTTACACACCGCCATGAGAATAATTACAGTAAGGCGCCCAGGGCCATGACACAATGTTACCATAACCTTGCAAATTAGAAGGCAATCAACATTATAAGTTTTCTAACCCTAACAATACTTTATTTGTTACAAGATCGTTACTCTTACATGAATCAATAATATATTAAAATTGCATTAGCCCCATAATGTGCGACCACTACCTAATACCCAAGGAGTTTCCTTCATGATTGAATACATAAGCAATTCCTTCCTTAATTGAAGATACCAACAATTCCTACTTTAATTGAATGTATAAATCAAATCTGTTTATATTGAATACCTAATTAAGCGATTGCATGGTGGAAATAATGACATCAATTGGGTTACACCTATGAATCAAGCTATTGCTAAATAACATGCATAAACCAAGAATGTAGCAAATAAGCATTGCACAATAATGTTTTGTTTTTGTATAAAGCATTACTATTTATATTGAATACATAAATACATAATTAAGAATTTGCATGGTGGAAATAATGACATCGATTGGGTTACACATATGAATTAATCATTTGCTGAAAATCATGCATAAACCAAGAACGAAGCAAATAAGCTATCGCATAGTAACGTTTTATTTTTGGTATAAAGCAATTCCTTTTATATTGAATACGCATTAAGGTAATGACGTGATGAAAATAATAATCATAAAAGGACTTCAACCAATTCCTTCCATTCCTGTTAGTATGATAAAGGAATCCATAACGGTAAAATAAAATAATCCATAATAAATTAAAATTAAAGGAAAACGTATTGTCATCGAAATGCGGCGAATTTCATGGTAGGGTAAATTAAAAAGGATTTCATTTCAGAACACAATCATTGCAAATAAACAATCGATGAGAATCATAAGGATTCAACCAGAAGGGAACATTGGGAAGGTAGCCCACAGGTCAACCCATCCAACACAATGACAGCGCAAGCGCGCAATTCGGTTACCCTCCCATGTCTCGTCGAATATAAAATAATAGAATTAAAGGCGCTGAGCACACTGAAAGGAGGAACCCAAGAAAATCTTGATACGAATACCTGGTAATGGAATTTCTTAGTGATCTTAAGGTAAATGGATTTATTCACGAATTAGTAATCCTTCATCAACCTAGGTATTGATTTTTGTGCCATCAACAACACTAAACTACTCAAATAAAGGATGGCGTGTAAAAAGAGGCTCATCAGGGTTAAGGCTGTGGCTGGGTGCAGTCAATCCCTCCAGGAGCTCGAGATGACACCCCAACGTCACCTACACTTATAAGGACGCGGACTGACCATGCACAGTCAGAAGAAGAAGGTAAGGGGAGGCATGGGTTTTCAATCGGTGGGAGTTAAGGCAATACTCCAACAGAATAATCACACCAGATTCTTGATACACAGAGCACAACACTTAGAGGTCAAGCAAAAAACGCAGAGAGAAACAAAACCAAAACATGCCACAACGCTGGCAATAAAAACAATACGCAGAGGTTTAAGGGAATACACAGGTCGCCTAACACCACAGTGAAAATGGCTAAAGGTTTGAAGAAGTTTTCGATTGCAACGTACCATAGCGCTGAGGAAAAAAAAAGGGGACGCCCATAAACGAAATCCCACCGTAGCCGAGGATGGTATGCCCACAAAACGAACGACCAGTAAGTTACAACGAGATGAAAGTGGGTTGAATGAAGGACAATGATATCTAAAACAAAATGAAGCAACTTAAAAACTCAGGAGTAAAACGAAGGCTCACGGGAATGTACAGGATACCAACACCAATTAGGAACGCCTACTGGCCAGGAAAAACACCCTGGCGAAAAGGGTAAAACCCTCACTGCGTTTTTAAACGCCCACAGTAGTTTCCCGCCCACAACAAATGTAAAATAAAAACACCATGGCAAGGTAGAAACGCCAACAATAATATGTAACCACCAACAAATAATATAAAAGAAACGCACTGTAATAAATGAAACGCCCACTGAAATAACATAAAACACCAGCAATAATATATAATTTTCTTTCCTCATCTATTATAACAGAGGTGAATAACTTCATTACAGAAATCCTTTAGCAACCACACAAGCAGAGATGTATAGCCGCATTGCGGTGAAATCCTTCACCAAACGCAGATAAGGGATCATATACCACCTTAAGCATTCACATTTATCTTAAACAACAAACCTACTTGCGTACCTATGACCGACGGAGAAGAACCTGAAGACGCAGTGTTTCACTTGAGCTCCAAGCCGTTCCCACTCACCGACCGTTGAGACAACATCGATACCTCTCAGCCAAATGCTAGGGGTACTCTGCTTCCCCCTCAACCCCCGAGCCGCAAAGGGTCCACACACAATCCAGACAGTAACCTAGCTCCTCAGCTCGCCTCCAAGGCTGAGCTACCACTCTAACACAGCTGAGAAAATCCCCAACTCCTCATAAGAAATCCGTCCAGTTTCCAATTTTGGCAGCATCACAATACCTCATAGCAGATCCCCTTTTTCCCCCTTCTCCCTCTCTTTTATCCTCCCTCCAAAACCCTAAATCATATTTCTTTTAAGTTTTTAATGAAACCCTAAAAATTTCTCTCTTTTACAAGTGTCACGCATCCCTACCCTTCTCCATAAATTATTTTCTTTTTTTTATAAATTAGAGATTATGGAATAGACGTCAATTTGTTTATAATAAATATATATTACTTTATTTTTCCTATTCACAAGCATGTTATTCATCATTTTAATTTATCATCATCCATCATTTTAATTTATCATTTACATATATATAGGTTAATAAGAGATTAAAGTTATGAAAGACATGTATGTGGGAAAAGTAGATGTATAACATAAAAGAGGAATAGTTAGAAATTAAGGCGATGGATGGTAATTTAATAATGTTAGACAGGGATAAGGAGAGGATAATGGTCTTAGTTTTTTTTTTCGAATTTTCTTTATGTTATACTACGTAGGTGATGTCATTCTCCCACAAGTTAGGAACTAATTTCTTCTTGTAAATTTTTAAAACTATTAGATTTTCTTTAAATCTTACCCTCGTCATCGCCCTAAGAGTTTTATGAAGACCAACTATTACTTAGGTGGGTTTTTATTTAATTTGTTATTTTTATTCCAGGGTCTCCTCTTAGGGTTAGACTAAATTTTTTTTACCCTAAAAGTTTTAGACTTAGTACTAGATTATGAACTGGGCGTCACTGGGTTAGGGAAGTTGTTTAAGAATCTCTTAAGGTGTTACTGTCTTAGGGCTAGTTATGTTTGTTTCCTTCATCCACATCGATGCGATGTGCCCTTCAGGATGCACCATGTGCTCCAAGGGTGCCACTCACCTCGTTCGTTTCCTCTGCACGACGTGCCCTTCAGGATGCACCACGTGCTCCAATGGTTCCACTCGCTTCTTTTGTGTCTTTTGTGCGATGTGCCTTTCAGGATGCACCACGTGCTCCAAGGGTTCCACTCGCTTCTTGTGTTTCTTTTGTGCGACGTGCTCTTCAGGATGCACCACGTGCTCCAAGGGTGCCACTCACCAACTGGACTGATTGGTAGACATCTATAACCCCTGGAGTTAACACTCCGCCAGGTGAACTTGTGGGAGACTAAGGGTTCTAAGGAATAAGGCCCCCGCCTTATTGCGCACCCCTTAGAATCATTGTGAGCAACTGTCGCAGTCTTTCCTCACGGCATCGAGGATCCTCTCGAACTAGGTAATCGTTAACCTACAGTTCGAGCCACGGTGGGAGTGATAGTAGGCGGTGGCAGGGCTATTGTCCACCCCTCTCCCTCAACCCCTTTGCAAATCATGTGTGGCCCCTTTACTGCATATCTGAGTCTACTCGGCAAGCTATCGTCAGCCTGCATCATCAACAATCATGTTAGAAATGTCAACATCAAATCATCAAATCAATGAAACATCACAGTAAATATATCAACCCAAAATCACACTCCCTGACTCAGTCTAGAGTCCAAGGGGGTTCTACCGATGCCTCTGCATCCTCAAGGTCAAAAACCCTGCACACTCAATAAAACAGAGTCAGCAACACCTGTGTCAATCAAACCGAGTAAAACATCACGTCATCTGTAAATCGCATCATAATCAAGTATAAATGGTTTAACATCACAAAAGTCCAGATCACTTGTGAGCAAGTGTCCTCAAAAATAAGTTTTCTCAGTGCGCCAGAGTGGGATGTTACATACACCCCCTCTTGGTCTAAACTTCGTCCCAAAGTTTCTCAATATAATGCCGAAATAAAAGTACCACAATATCATAAGTACCACAGTATCATAAGTCTATCTATCAAACAAAAATGGAAACTACTGGCGCATATCATATGCGTCCTCCCAGGTCGCCGAGTACAGACTATAACTATCCCACTGGACCTTGACTTGATCTACCGTTCGACGTCGTAACTGTCGAACACGATGATCTAAGATGCAAACCGGCTCATCCATGAGCGCTCCCTCGTCCTATACCTGCAAGGAACTCAGGTCAATCACATGTGTAGGATCACTAATATAATGTCTCAAAACGGATACATGAAAAACATCCTGCATACGCCTCAAAGAATCAGGCAAGGCTAGTCGATAGGCCACGGGCCCCTTTCTCTCCACAATCTCGAAAGGTCCCACGAACCTAGGAGAGAGTTTAGCTCCCTTTCCAAACTTGACCGAAATCTTATGCGGTTTAACCCGCAAGAAAACTCAGTCACCGACCTCGTAACTACGGTCGACTCGGTGTGCATCGGCATAACTCTTCTGTCGATCCTGCGCTTCTTTAATCCTTTGTCTTATGGTTTTCATTTGCTCTTCCATTTCTTGGATCACTTTTGGCCCCACTAGGACCCTATCCTCAAGCCAATCCCAACTCAAGGGCGTCTGACATGGTCGCCCATAAAGAAACTGAAAAGGCGCCATCTTTATGGTTCTTTGATAACTGTTGTTGTAAGCGAACTCTACTAGAGGCAAGAATTCCTCCCAACGCTTTTGTTGGTCCATCACGTACATGTGCAACATGTCTTCCAAGGTTTGGTTCGATTGTTCGGTCTGCCCGTCAGTCTCTGGGTGATACGTGGTACTAAAATTAAGCTGGGTTCCCAAGGCCTCTTGGAAACTCGTCCAAAATTGTCCAGTAAACACCGATCCTTGATCGGATATAATATTTTTAGGCACGCCATGCAGCCTCACAATCTCACTGATGAAAACTCTTGCTATGTCAGGTGCCTGATACGTCTTACGCACTAGAATAAAGTGATCACTCTTCGTCAGAGTGTCTACTACTAGAAAAATCGAGTCGTGTCTCCTTGTCGTCAGTGGCAATCCAACAATGAAATCCATCGAAATAACTTCCCATTTCGATTCCGGAATGGCATGTGGTTAAAGTAATCCTGTCGGGTGTCTATGTTCAGCCTTTACCTGCTGACACTCTAGACATATAGCCACAAAGTTCACTATGCTAACCTTCATTCCCTTCCAGAAGAATAAGGGTTTAAGGTCTGCCCTCATCTTCGTAACTCCTGGGTGAGCCATGTACACTGCTCTATGAGCCTTGCTCGGGATCAACATCCTCAACTCGTCGTTTGGCGGTACGTAAATCCGACTTCTAAACCTTAGTAAACCATTGCTATCCAATGAATATCCCTCATATCGTGGTACCATCATTGTGTTTTGTCCGATAAAATCCTTGAATTCTGTGTATCAGTCATCATCACGCTGTAAGGTGAGAATCTTCTCACGTAGATTTGTCTGAAGAGGTAACACCGAAAGGATACGTGGCCTCCGACTCAAGGCATCCGCCACGCGGTTCACTGTTCCCTTTATGTAAGTAATCTCAAAGTCGTATTCGCTAAGAAATTCCGACCAACGTCGTTGTCGCGCGTTCAGGTTGCTTTGCGTAAAAATGTGTTGTAGTCCACAATGATCAGTCTTTAATTCAAATTTTCGTCCAACAAGGTAGTGTCTCCAAACCTTCAAGGCATATACGATGGCTAATAACTCCAAATCGTGCGTCGCGTAGTTCTCCTCATGCCTTCTCAGCTTCCTCGAAATGTAAGCAATCACTCGTGTGTCCTGCATCAAGACTCCGCCTAATCCTTCCTTGGATGCATCAGTGCATACCAATAAGTCCACGTCCATGTCAGGGAACTTTAGTATCGACGCGGTTGTCAACAACTCCTTAAGCCTCCGAAATGCATCCGCGCATTTCTCTATCCAAACAAACTTCTTGTTTTTCTCCTGCAATTCCGTGATTGGATTTGCTATCTTTAAAAATCCCTCGACAAACCGTCGATAGTATCCATCTAAACCCATAAAACTATGCACTTCTGTGACATTCGTCGGCGCAGGCCATTCCATAATAGCCTCAAACTTGGCGGGATCCACGGCGATACCTTCGCCGGAGATGACATGCCCTAAGTAGTGAATCCTCGATTGATAAAAAGAGCATTTGGACAACTTCCCATATAATTTGTGTTCTTGTAAACATTGTAGTACCAAGCACAAGTTCTCATCATGCTCCTCTGTCGTCCGAGAGTAGATCAAGATATCGTCAATGAATACTTGGACGAACTTGTCCAAGTACTCGCGGAACACCCCGTTCATAAAACTCATGAATACCCCTGGGGCGTTTGTCAATCCAAACGGTAGAACAGTAAACTCTTAATGTCCAAATATCGTCTTAAAGGCGGTCTTAGGGATGTCATCTTCCTTGATCCGTAACTGGTGATGCCCGGATCGCAAATCGATCTTGGAGAACACTGTCGCACCCTTCATTTGATCGAAAAGATCATCAATTCTTGGTAAGGGATACTAATTCTTGATCGTAGCCTTGTTCAGTTGACGGTAGTCAATGCAAAGCCTCCATGACCCATCCTTCTTTCGTATGAAAATAACTGGTGCCCCCCATGGTGACACACTAGGATGTATCAGTCCCAAGTCCAACAACTCCTTCAGTTGCATTTTCAATTCTTGCAACTCCGGGGTCGACATCCGATAAGGCGTTCTTTCTATCAGTTCGATTCCCAGTTTCAGGTCTATTGTAAACTCCAGTTCCCTTTTCGGCGGCATCCCAGGAAACTCCTCTGGAAATACGTCCGCAAAATCCTTCACCACCAGAAGTTTTTCTAGACCTTCCGCTACTCCCTTCTCGTTTAGCGCGAGGATCGCATAAAGTTTTCACTCCTTGCGCATACTCTTCCATAACTGTAAGGAAGAGACGAACCACAGGGAAACTCCCTGGTTCCTTCATACAATCACACATCTCTGTCCTTCGTCATCAACCAAGCTCAACCGTTCCATCTTACAGTTGAGTATCGCCTCATGCGTTTCCAACCAATCCATACCGATCATGACGTCATAAGATCCTAAGATCTTGACGTACAAGTTGACCCTCATGAAAAACTTTCCCAGGTTAAGGGCATAGCCCGTAACCTTTCCTCCAACCTTATGTTTGGCTCCCGAAGCCATCTCCACGAAGCTAAACTCATCCTGTTCGACTGCCTTTACCTTAATCCTTTTTAGCGCTGCACCAGAAATGAAACTCTTAGTAGCTCTTGGATCTATCAAAATACTAAGGGTATGGTCAGCGATAGTACCTGTCGTCTCGAGCACAGTCGACTGGTGCTCTCCCTGGCGGTTATTCACCACTGTATGAATCCGATGGGCCTTGCCCATGTCTCCCACGGTAGTGGGTCCGGCTGATCCGGACACCCTGGTCCTCTCCATAGGACAATCACACCGGTAATGTGGCTCCCCACACATCCAACAACCCTTCTTCATCCCAGTAGTCCTGGTGCCCAAGTAGAAGATGATTGCCCACCAGCCTGAATCCCTGGTCTGTTCTGCTAAACAGGCCTAAACTGTTGTTGTTGGTGCTGTGGTCCTGGATATGGTGTCCGCTGCTGAGGCGACGGTCGTTGGGGTGTAGTGAACGTGGATCCCCTCTGGAAGCCGTGATATCCCGACGTGCGTCTCGCTGGTGTTTGGTGCTGCGGCATCCCAGATGAACCCTGCCCTACGGGGCTCGCTGGAGTCCTGGTCTGACCCCCCTGATAAGCTCCTCCTCAGCTATGAGGGCCTGAAAGGATCTCATCATCAGAATAACATCACCAAATGCTATCTGCTCCTGTCCAAGAACCTTCTCGCCTCCCTGGGGGTTCGACCCCTCAAGCGTGGATGTTGTTGGAGGCATCATGCCTCCTCCCCTAGCACCTCGTCGTCTACCTCCACGACGTCCTCTAACCATGATTACCTGCATGCATACAATCAACTCGATCAACAAAAGTATAGTCAATCTAATCATGTCAACAAAATCCGTAGCGAATCCCAAGTCGCGGGTTGAATCGACTCTGATACCATATGTAAACGACCCTCGTTACGACATCGACTCTTTAACAATTTTTTTTTTTTTTCAGTTAAGGTGTGTGCGCATGTAGAAGTAACAGATACACTTGACCCTACATCGCCACCCGATGACCAACAAGATGCCCCACAAAGATTACCACAAGAAGACAAAGGCACACAACATGTAGCTGCAAGCAATGAACAACTTAAGACATAAGGCGCACACAAGTACTACAACCATAACGAGCAAGAACATAAGGTGCACTATGAAAACATTCACGACATACTGGGTTAGACACAGTACGACCACATGGGAAGGAATCCATGGTAGTAGATCTTACTATTTTTGCATAGGAAAGCAGGGCATTTAATCTTAGTTCTCTGCTCCGGAGAGAGAGAAGGTCAGATATGCTACTGGCTGACTGCTTAGGAAGAAACTAGTAATCTCTGCCAGGTGTGTCGCAAGAGTGGAAACCCTGCCTTTAAAGGTCCCGAGACTCTTGATACAACACTGGATTCCTTACACAGAAAGTAAGGTTACACGAAGGTGTCTACATCCCGCCTGACACAAGCAGACCAAGCAATAGAATGATCTCAACCAAGTACAATGACAACTAAAGACAACCACTAACTCTACAGATGCGCAAGTCTGAGGGACACTGACCATGACCAATCAAAGTTAAGACAAGGTATTTCCTATGACTCAAGGCATTAATACTGCCCCAATACTCCATTTGAACTCCATTGGTAGACGAGATACCCCGTCCAACCTTAACAGCATGTAAGTTTAAGTAATTGCAGATTCCCCAATTACAATCTTAGTAACTCAAGGTACTTGGTTCAAGGTCCTTATATTTATAATCATCAATAACTAAAGATTCAATCGTATTAAGATAATAACATAATGCCATTATTTTTCATAAAATACCTAACACAAAAATTGCACTTAATTTATACTGACCTACATTACACTTACATAATTCAACGATATAATACAAGACATTACTCCTTACACATCGCCATGACAATAATTACAGTAAGGCACCCAGGGCCATGACACAATGTTACCATAACCTTGCAAATTAGAAGGTAATCAACATTATAAGTTTTCTAACCCTAACAGTACTTTATTTGTTACAATATCGTTACTCTTACATGAATCAATAATATATTAAAATTGCATTACCCCCATAATGTGCGACCACTACCTAATACCCAAGGAGTTTCCTTCATGATTGAATACATAAGCAATTCCTTCCTTAATTGAAGATACCAACAATTCCTACTTTAATTGAATGTATAAATCAAATCTGTTTATATTGAATACCTAATTAAGTGATTGCATGGTGGAAATAATGACATCAATTGGGTTACACCTATGAAATAAGCTATTGCTAAATAACATGCATAAACCAAAAATGTAGCAAATAAGCATTGCACAAAAGCGTTTTGTTTTTGTATAAAGCATTACTATTTATATTGAATACATAAATACATAATTAAGCATTTGCATGGTGGAAATAATGACATCGATTGGGTTACACATATGAATTAAGCATTTGCTAAAAATCATGCATAAACCAAGAATGAAGCAAATAAGCATTTGCACAACAACGTTTTGTTTCTGTATAAAGCATTACTTTTTATATTGAATACATAAATACATAATTAAGCATTTGCATGGTGGAAATAATGACATCGATTTGGTTACACATGTGAATTAAGCATTTGCTAAAAATCATGCATAAACCAAGAACGAAGCAAATAAGCTATCGCATAGTAACGTTTTATTTTTGGTATAAAGCAATTCCTTTTCTATTGAATACGCATTAAGGTAATGGCGTGATGAAAATAATAATCATAAAAGGACTTTAAGAAGTTCCTGCCATTCCTGTCAGTATGATAAAGGAATCCATAACGGTAAAATAAAATAAGCCATAATAAATTAAAATTAAAGGAAAACATATTGTCATCGAAATGCAGTGAATTTCATGGCAGGGTAAATTAAAAAGGCTTTCATTTCAGAACATAATCATTGCAAATAAAGAATTGATGAGAATCATAAGGATTCAACCAGAAGGGAACATGGGGAAGGTAGCCCACAGGTCAACCCATCCAACACAATGATAGCGCAAGCGCCCAGTTCGATTACCCTCCCATGTCTCGTCGAATATAAAATAATAGAATTAAAGGCGCTGAGCACACTGAAAGGAGGAACCCAGGAAAAACTTGATACGAATACCTGGTAATGTAATTTCTTAGCGATCTTAAGGTAAACAGATTTATTCACGAATTAGTAATCCTTCATCAACCTGGGTATCGAGTTCTGTGCCATCAACAACACTAAACTACTCAAATAAAGGATGGCGTGGAAAAAGAGGCTCGTCAAGGTTAAGGCTGTGGTTGGGTGCATTCAATCCCTCCAGGAGCTCGAGCTGACACCCCAACGCCGCCTGCACCGATAAGGACACAGACTAACCACGCACAGTCAGAAGAAGAAGGTAAGGGGCGGAGGGGGTTTTCAGTCGGTGGGAGTTAAGGAAATACTCCAGCAGAATAATCACACTGGATTCTTGATACACAGAGCACAACACTCAGAGGTCAAACAAAACACGCAGAGAGAAACAAAACCAAAACATGCCACAGCGCTGGGAATAAAAAAAATACGTAGAGGTTTAAGAGAATACACAGGTCGCCTAACACCACCGTGAAAATGGCTGAAGGTTTGAAGAAGTTTTCGATTGCAACGTACCATAGCGCTGAGGAAAAAAAAAGTGGATGCCCATAAACAAAATCCCACCGTGGCCGAGGACGGTATGCCCACAAAACGAACGGCCAGTAAGTTACAACGAGATGACAGTGGGTTGAATGAAGGACAGTGATATCTAAAACGAAATGCAACAACTTAAAAACTCAGGAGTAAAATGAAGGCTCACGGTAATGTACAGGATACCAGCACCAATTAGGAATGCCTACTGGCTAGGAAAAACACCCTGGTGAAAAGGGTAAAACCCTCACTGCATTTTTAAACGCCCACAGTAGTTTCCCACCCACAACAAAGGTAAAATAAAAACACCATGGCAAGGTAGAAACGCCAACAATAATATGTAACCACCAGCAAATAATATAAAAGAAACGCGCTCTAATAAATGAAACGCCCACTGAAATAACATAAAACACCAGCAATAATATATAATTTTATTTCCTCATCTATTATAACAGAGGTGAATAACTTCATTACAGAAATCATTTAGCAACCACACAAGCAGAGATGTATAGCCGCATTGCTGTGAAATATTTTACCAAACACAGAGAAGGGCTCATACACCACCTTAAGCATTCACATTATTCTTAAACAACAAACCTACTTGCTTACCTGTGACCGACGAATAATAAACTGAAGATGCAGTGCTGCACTTGAGCTCCAAGCCGCTCCCGCTCACCGATCGTTGAGACAACACCGGTACCTCCCAACCAAACGCTAGGAGTACTCTACTTCCCCCTCAGCCCCCCGAGCCACAAAGGGGCCACTCACAATCTAGACAGTAACCTAGCTCCTCATCTCGCCTCCAAGGTTGAGCTACCACTCTAACATAGCTGAGAAAATCCCCAACTCCTCACAAGCAATCAGTCCAGTTTGCAATTTTGGCAGAATCACAATACCTCATAGGAGATCCCCTTCTTCCCCCTTCTCCCTCTCTTTTATCCTCCCTCCAAAACCCTAAATCATATTTCTTTTAAGTTTTTAATGAAACCCTAAAACTTTCTCTCTTTTACAAGTGTCACGCATCCCTACCCTTCTCCATAAATTATTTTCTTTTTTCTATAAATTAGAGATTATGGAATA
>ML849668.1:35929-46375 GCA_009831015.1 Picea engelmannii
ATTTTTCATTTTGATTTACCTCTATACGAAGAAAGTACCTCATTAAACCCAAATCAGTCATCTCAAATTCCTTTTTCATAGCTGATTTGAACATGTCAATTGATAAATCACCCATAATATAAGATCATCAACATATAAGAAAAAAATTGTAATCCCACCTTGCTCATTTGTCTTGGTGTACAATGTAGGATCACATTTTCACCTATTGAAACCGTTTAAGTCCTTAGAGTGTCTTATTTAGTTTGTAAACTTTGTTTTCATGGCCCAAAATCTCATACCTAGGTGGGTTACCCTTCTCTGCTTCTGCGCTAGCCTTGTCTTTGTCCATGGCTACGATGTCTGTGTGGTGCACCATTACTGCGCAGGTCCTCTGCGAGAACACATCCATGTAAGGCACTTCCTCGATATAGCACATATCCTCACAGAGCCTCCCCCTTGTTTTGTCTCTTGCCTGAGGCTCCAGGGCACTCGGGGTGTCTTCCGTGTATGGTATTTCCTCTATGTAGCAGGTTGGGAAATCCTCTTCAATATTTCCCCTTAAGCTACTTCCAGCTTGAGTTTCAGGCCCAGTTGGGGGATTTTCTTCTTTCTTAATGTATGTGGGATGCCAATAAACTAGTGTTGCTGGGGTCAAAGCGATCTTCTCCACTGCAGACTCAATTGTAGGAGCCTGGAGTGCGAGATAGGTGACCCTTTCTCTTCGACGAAGAATGGAGTTGGCCAGCGAGAGTGCTCTTTCCATATGCTGTCTCCTTTGACGATGAGCAACGTGGGTTTTGCCAAGTTGACCCGCAATGAGGCTTGCCTCGCTCCCAAGGCATCATGGAAGAGGAGTGGGTGTAAAACTCACCAGGGATCAGAAAAATCACCAGGGACATGACGCAAAGAGAAACGCACGAGAGCTTACAATCGGCAGGGAGTTGCGGAGCAAGGATGATCCGGTTGTGACCAGACCTGTTTCCTTTCACATTCTTGTGGGACGACTGCACTTGGCTTCACTTTAACTCTGCCATATTTAATGCTTGCAGTGTCATCCCTTTCGTGCGAGGGAGAATGTAACAACCCTAATTAAATAAATATTTAAAGATTATAAAGTAAAATTAATTAAAGAAAATAATTGTGATTAATTAAGTAATACTCTGACTGTAGATCACATTTAATGACCTGAGAAATAAATTTAAAAGATCAATGAAAAATGTTAAAAAAATGGTTGTGTATGCAGAGAGGGAGCCTATGAATCTCGAGAAGATAAAACATTTAAGGGGGAGAAGGGACAGGCATGGAGGGTGGTTGGACGAGTAACTGCATGAGTCGGCGAAGGAGGAATAAGAAAGAGGAAAAGGTTGGCAGGAGGAGGATTCGATGGAGGAGAGATTTTCTGAGGACTTTTGGACTTGCTGTGAGCACAGAGATTCGGACTGTGGCTTTTGATCAAAGGAGGCACTGAGTTGCTGGAGGTTTTGGGCAGGGAGGGCCAGGATATCCGTAGACATCCTGGAGCTACGTAGTTTTCCTAGTTGGCAGGGAGGACAGTAGTTTTGGGCAGTTATTTTCCTGTTTGTGGCAGGATTGATCTGGGGAGCAGGTAGCAGGAAGGTAGCAACAAGGCCCAGAGACAATAGAAATTAGCATCAGAACCAGGTACTTTGTTAAGTTATGTATTTATTTATTTCTGTCATGAATTCAGTATTTATTGATAAATCTAAGTTACTGAAGTTGTTGTTATGAGAATCACTATTATGCTAAGAAGTTACTGTTTCATTTTACCAAATAAAATGTTTA
This sequence comes from Picea engelmannii, assembly GCA_009831015.1. Lineage (NCBI taxonomy): Eukaryota > Viridiplantae > Streptophyta > Pinopsida > Pinales > Pinaceae > Picea > Picea engelmannii. The sequence continues at coordinate 37,712 of ML849668.1, forward strand.
TGAAACTCAATGAAGTTTAGAATTATATGGTTGTTACATATGGTATCAGAGCGTCTTAGTGCGAAATCTGGGCCTGAGGGCCAAAACCGCAAGTGTTAACTCTAGCCACGCTTAAACTACAAACAAAACACGTTCAATTTGACCCAATATGACAGATACAGTATCCGAAAATATACTCAGGTAGTATCCCTTCATTATCCAAGAAAATGATCTCATAGATGTATCATAAGCAACTGCTTTAAGCAATATCCTGTAACTGGATTATGTATAGTTACTACAGTTTTAGTCTGAATATTCAATGGAACACCCTTTAAAATAGTGGTAGAAAACCAGAAAGTTGGAAGGATCACTTCCCACAAAATGACTATCCTTAAAGCAGCCTGAATAAAGCTATTAAGCACGAAAAACATAGATGATAACTTAATTTTATTTGAGCAATACGTGTCAATGAAGTTTTGGGTAGAATAGACACCTGAAATCAATGAAAATGATGAGGGAAACTTTTTTCTAAGGCTTGAAGTTGGAAAATTTAATAACTGCACGTATTATACTAAATACAATGCAAAAGGATATTTGCAGGACCTCGAAAAGGCCTACTTAATCTCGAACTTACCCGAATGAGGAACTGCCAATGCGCAATCGGACAAAGTAAATTTAGAAGACATGTATCACGAGGGAACAGTGTAAACCAGTTTCCTGTACTAGCCTCAGTGAAATTTTAAAATAATGAAGAATCTCAGGAACTATAGACCCATACAAATTTTAACCTTGTCAAGAAAGCAATTTTAACACTACGTAATGTTTTATGCAACAAATCAATTATCCTGAAGGAGAGCTGTCTGTTACGTGTGAGGACGGATCTGAGCCGTCAGATCTCGGGCGAAATCCCTTCAACCGTTAGATCTCAAAAAGTTGCGCGGGGTTTAAGTCTTAGCACGCAGAGGAGGAGTCCCGGAACTCATAGGTTTCGGATTCGCGAACTCACAAACTCCGATACACCAAGGAAGGACAGGTGTTAGAGGTCAACTCTCACGGGGGTCAACTCCAAGTACCATCGGGGATTGGGAGTCGGGGATCTGTGAGGACGGAGGATCACGACAACGCAAGTGCCAATTTCCCGATGGGAAAATTCCCGATAAAGGCAAGGAACACCGACGAGATCTGAGCCGTTCATTCTGAGGATGCGTGGAAATCATCTAGCGCCATCAGTGAAAGCTCCATAAGAGGGCTTCATCGGGCATCGAGATATCAAGAGTCCCATAAACATAGCAACAAGGATTGTGAAATTGCGAAACGCGATTTCCCGATAAGCCTAGGGACAATGGGGCCCACAGAAGAGTCAACGGTGGACAGGTGGCATCGGGTATCAGGATATCGCGAGTTTTGTGGACAAGGTGTCCATGCACTACGAAATCGCGAACCTCGAAATCCGATGCAATTAACTTAACTCTTAATCCTCGATTAAAAGAATTAATTAATGATGGCTTAATTAAGACCTAAACTTATCACAAAATCGGAGATCGGGGTTTCAGGATTCAATATGCGTCGAATCTTTGTTATGGGAAACCCCGAATCCCGACAGGAATTAGGACTATGGTCACATAGGTGCAGGTCACATGGACCTTGGGTAGCCGAATAGGCTAACATGTAAGGAAGAGGCGCATCGAGTATCGAGATATTGGGAATTTCGTAGGCACGGGATTCATGCAAATCGATAGCGCGATATCTGAAATCCCAATAAGGATTAAGGCTACGGTCACAAGGCAAGGTCGTGTGGATCACGAGCATAGCTTAGGGGCTAAAGCGCTAGGAACATATCGGAGATCAGGAATCCGTGGAGGCAGAAGCTCTCAGCATCGGGCATAAGGAAACCCCGAAACCCGAAATTTAAGTGGGGAATTTTACAGTTAGGAGCCAAGGGCCGTGAGAAATACAGAAGACAAGGTATATGCATCTAACTATATGCATATGCACAAATGAATAAAATTATAAATATAAATGAATTAAATTAAAGAAGAATACCAAAATTCGTACAGAATAGGAATTACAAGCAAATCATTTTGTTCAAAAGAGGAAATTACCATTCATTACCACCACGTAAGGAAGGCTTATGCATATTCTTGACTCAATTAACTCAGCGTTCTTCATGAAGGTACTGAAACTGTGCACAACATGCGGACTGAATTGTACCTCTTACCATAGCTGAGGGCAAGCTCCACAAAATGTACAGACAAGGGATTGGTTTCCAACATTTCAAGGAGACTGGACTCCAGGTACTGGATCTTATCAGGGGCCATACCAATATACTCTGTTTCTGCAAAATGAACTGGTAAAGTGCTCAGAACAACGGTGTGGATGTGAGCCATGGCAAGGGATATTCTGGAGACCTCTGAGCAGAGAAGAGGCAGACCTGTGGGGGGACGAAAACTGATGTGAGGAAAGTCCCAGCGGATGAGAAAGTGGGACAGAGGAAGAACGCGTAGAGAGTTGAAAGGTTGACACGTGTAGAAATTGGGGGTTATATACGAGGGAGCTTATGAAAGCCAGACGAGCACATGGAACCCTTGGGCATACGTTCAATTATTATATATATATAATATAAAGTATAAAAAATAATTCAAAGTAAATTAAATAATTTAGTATAAATAATTTATATATATATATATATATATAAGATTAAGTTAGTATAAAATTTAAAGTAAAGATAATTTGAGTTAAATTAGTGTAATAATAATTTTAAAATTAATTATTTTATTTAGTTTAAGGTTAATCTACCTTAAAATTTGATGTTAACCAAGCTTATATGCTCCATCCTAACCCAAACCTAGCCAATTCCCCTGATGGAGTAATGTATGTTTACAGACAAGTAAAGAAAACTTACGCCCAACCCTGTTTCTATGTTTTAGTAGCACCAATTTGAAACATCCTGGAACTCACCCTGATAACTTTGGGGTGATGCAGGTTAAGTTAAACTAGATGGTCAGGACTCGAAGGGGTCGAGGAAGGGGAGCGTCCTAACGGGCACCGCCGACGCCACCCACAACATCAACACCACCGACACCACCATCACCACCAGCACCATCGCTCGAACTAGCCCTCATGCTGCGCTCGTTGGAGGCCATTAACGAGACTTTAAAGGGGTGCCAACCAACAGGGACTAAAGTGGAACCCCCACCATTTGGAACAGGTAATCCAGAAGCATCAAGGAACTCAAGGGGATAATTTCCACCCGAAGACATCACGCGAGAATTGCAGAAGATCAAACTTCCAAAGTTTGTCAGAGGTCGCGCCAGTGAACGCGCAAAAGCATGGTTGGAAGGCATGGCAAGGTGTTTTACCTTAAGAGACTATGCGTCCAACGCGAAGGCAAAGATCACAATTTTCCAGTTAAGAGATAGCGCCTTAAATTGGTGGGGAAACTTGGAAAGACAACTACACCTTACCCCAGACACAGTATCTTGGGAGCTTTTCGAGGAGAGGTTCCGAAGGAAATATATACCAACATACTACGAGGAACAAAAAGTAGGGGCATTTCATGCCTTAGTACAAGGAAACAGAACTGTAGAAGAATACGAGATCAGGTTTATGGAACTGGTCAAGTATGTTTCATATATGGACAATGACCAGCGACAGGCAAAGTGCTTCGTTTATGGATTGAACCTGAAGATAAGAGCTATGGTGCAGATGTGGAAACCATCTTCAGTAGCGGAGGCGGTAGAAAATGTGCGTTACATAGAAGAACACATGAACTTAACAGGGGGCGCAAGATCGGCATTTCCGCATCGCCCTGGATTTATAGGAAAGTCCCCGAGGACATTTCCTAAGGGAGGGGGCTCAAGGCCACCACCTTATGGTAACAGAGTCGTGCCAAGGACAGTAGTTGCAGGGATTTCAATGGAAACTAGTGCAACATCTCGTTCATCGCCAACGGTGCAGACAGGTCCACGACCATCTCAGGGAACAACTAGTAGGGGCAGGAGTTCCAAGGGAAGGAACTCATTTCAAAGACAGACACATAACAATGCACAGGTTCAACCTAGTGTTACCTGTTGGGGGTGCGGGGGACCCCATTACCAGCGTGACTGCCCGGGGTTACAATCAGGGTTCACGCATAGAGAACGAAAGGCACCAATGGAGAGAGCAAATAGAAACCATCAGATTTACGCAGTGGTTAACAACTGCTAGGCCGAACATCAATCCATAGTAGTAGAATCCTCAGGTACATTAAATCATGTTAATGTTAAGATTTTGTTTGATTCTGGTGCGACAAATAGTTTCATTTCACCATCTGCATTAGAAAAGAGTGGGCTGGTAGCCTACGAGCACGATGAATTTAAACAAGTCGAGATGGATTCGGGGGAAAAACAAGCTGTAGGACCTAGTGTCGATAATTGTATAGTAGACCTAGGAGTGTGCACTACTAGGTTGAAGGTATACGTCACTGCTCTTGGAGCATATGACTTAATCATCAGAATGGATTGGTTAGCAGCTCATCGAGCTTTGGTAGATTGTTTCGTGAAGAGGGTGCTTTGTATTGATGATGAAGGAAGACCAATAGAGATCCAGGGTGTACAGAGAAAAGTGTCATTACGCTTTATATCAACTATGAAGGTCAAGCGGTGCTTGAGGCAAGGGTGTCGATTGTATGTAGTGGAAGTAGTGGGTGAAAGGAAAGGACCCTCATTAGGTCAGTATCCGGTATTGTCAGAATTTCTAGATATTTTTCTGAATGAGTTACCAGGGTTACCTCCTGAGAGGGAGCTTGATTTTACTATTGAGCTAAAACCTGGTGCAGAACCAATATCCAAGACTCTGTATCAGATGACAGTGCCAGAACTTTGTGAATTGCAAATGCAGTTGAAGGAGTTACTAGACTTAGGGCTAGTAAGGCCCAGTGTCTCACCTTGGGGCACACCAGTAATTTTTGTAAAGAAGAAGGATGGATCCTTACGACTGTGCATAGAATACAGAGACTTGAACCGTGCTACAGTGAAGAATAGGTACCCAATGCCACGAATAGATGACCTCTTTGATCAGATGAAAGGAGCAGCGGTATTCTCAAAGATCGATTTGCGATCTGGATATCATCAGTTAAGGATTAAGGAAGGTGATATCCCAAAAACTGCCTTTCGAACTCGGTTTGGAAATTACGAGTTTGTTGTAGTACCTTTCGGATTGACCAATGCACCAGCAGTATTCATGAGCCTCATGAACATCGTATTCCGAAAGTACTTAGACCGTTTTGTACAAGTTTTTCTGGATGACATTCTCATCTATTCCAGGAATGAAAGAGAACACGAGGAACACTTGTGAATAGTGTTGTCTTGCCTTAGGGAGAACAAATTGTATGGGAAGTTTTCGAAGCGTTCCTTCTTCCAGAAAGAGATCCACTATTTAGGTCATATCATTTCAGGTGAAGGAATCTTGGTAGACCCAGATAAGGTAAAGGCCATTATGGAATGGCCAGTGCCGAAAAATGCACATGAGTTGAGAAGCTTCGTGGGGCTAGTAGGTTATTACCGGAGATTTGTGGAAGGATTCTCAAAAATAGCGAAACCCATCACCACTTTGCAACGCAAGGGGGTCAGGTATGAATGGACATAAGAATGTGATAGTGCATTCAGGGAGCTTAAGAGATTAATAACTAGTGCGCCAATTCTACGAGTGCCAGATATGGAAAAGGACTTCATGGTCTGCACGGATGCCTCGAAACAAGGATTGGGGGCTGTGCTAATGCAGGATGGAGGGGTGATGGCTTATGCATTAAGAAAGTTGAAGAAGCACGAAGAGTTATACGCAACTCATGATTTAGAGTTGGCAGCTGTAATGCTAGCTGTAAAACTTTGGAGGCACTATCTTGTGGGGCAAAATTTTGAGCTCAAAACGGACCATCAAAGCTTAAAACATCTCTTCACTCAAAGAGATCTGAATGCCAAGCAAAGGCGATGGAGTGAGTTTATGAGTGAGTATGATTTTGGTATTTCATATATAAAGGGAAAGGAAAAAGTGGTCCCAGATGCCTTGAGTAGGAGACCATGTATCTTCTCCTTGGTAACCTTAAAGGTTAGTCTGAGGGAACATGTGTTGACACAACTAATAGGAGACAGTTGGTATTTAATGGTTACTTCAAACCTCCAGAGCGGGAGACAGTTAGACCCAAAGTATGAAGGATATAATCTAGAAATAGACAGATTGTTAAGATATCAAGGAAGGATGTACATCCCTAAGAATGGGGATATTCAAAGCATCATACTGAAGGAAGCCCATAGATCACTTTATTGTGTGCATCCGGGTGTGAAGAAGATGTACGCAGAGATAAAGAAACTCTTCTTTTGGGTAGGCATGAAGCGCGATGTAGTCCATTTCATCACCAAATTCCTAGAGTGTCAACAAGTGAAGGCCGATCACCATCACCCGGCAGGCCTCCTACAACCACATGATGTTCCTATGTCCAAATGGGAAGTCATCTCAATGGATTTTGTTGTAGGGTTGCCACTCACATCTCATAGACACAATGCCATTCTTGTGATAGTGGATAAGTTAACCAAGAGTGCTCATTTCATTCCAGTTAGAGACACTTACGATGTCACAGATGTGGCACGAGTGTTCATAAGCGAGGTTATCCGTTTGCACGGGATACCTAAGAAGATTATTTCAGATAGGGACTCCAGATTCACATCTAGGTTTTGGACAAGTTTACAGTCAGCATTGGGGACTCATTTGAACTTAAGCACAGCTTATCATCCTGAAACAGATGGGAAAACTGAAAGAGTAAATCAAGTTATGGAAGACATTCTTAGGATGTATGTAATGGATAATCAAACCCAGTGGAAGAAGTACCTACCTTTAGTAGAGTTTGCCTACAATAAAAATTATCATAGTTCCATCGGAATGCCACCATACGAAGCTTTGTATGGAAAGCCATGTAGAAAACCATTGAGTTGGGATAGATTAGAAGACCGAGTAACAGTTGGGCCAGAATTGATTCAAGAAATGGAGGAATAGGTGATTCAGATCAGGCAGAGACTAAAGGAAGCACAGGATAGACAGAAAAGTTATGCGGATGCACACAGGACCAACCAAAATTATGAAGTGGGGGACCAAGTTTTCATTCATATCAGGCCTAATAAGAGTACCATATGGTTCGAGAAGGGGACAAATTTGTCACCTTAGTTTATAGGGCCATTTAGGGTCCAAGAGAAAATTGGACCTGTTGCCTATCGTCTCGTACTGCCACCCCACTTGCATAAAACTCATAATGTATTTCATGTATCTATTTTACATCATTATGTTGCTGATGAATCACATAAACTAAATTGGAAATAATTACAGGTATCGGACATGGGAACCCTCACGGTAGAACCGTTACGCATATTGGACTGTAGAGTCCGACAACTTAGGAACCGTCTAGTAGACCAAGTTAAGGTCCAGTGGGACAAGTATAATCCAGGATCTGCTACTTGGGAGGACGTCGAGACACTACGGCGAGACTATCCCTCACTATTTTGACCACCTCGAGAACATGTTTCTCGAGGGTAGGGTGTAGGTAACACCACCTTTTGACTTAGACAACCAGAATTACCTAAGGCCTATACACTTTATTTCCTAGTCACAGTGAAACTATTAAGTGAAACACTTAAACTTCAAACTTATGAACTTTTATGAATGATTAAATGTTATCAATGATGAGGCATGTAATGCAATCTGTTATGTGAATGTGAATTTTATGAATGATTAAATGTTATCAATGATGAGGCATGTAATGCGATCTGTTATGTGGATGTGAATTTTACGAATGTTTAAATGTTATTGATGATGATGTATATGATGCGACATATTGTGAGAAAGTGAAATTGTTGAATGGTTAAATACTATTAGAATGATGTTGGATACAATGCAGCCTATTTTGGACAAATGATAATCTCATGAATGAATGATGAGTTTGAATTATGGGATATTATGAAATCTAATTCTATGTGGAAAACTTCGATGTTGATCTATCGATATAGGGATACCAAAGTGAAATGATGATAGTATGCAATTATATGATGATAATGCATAGAAATGTATGAGTTGTGTTGCAGACTGATCTGCAGGTTATGGGATATGAAATAGCCAAGTGATAATGATGATGAAAGTGGATATCAGAACCACTAACCGAGAAACATTATGGTATAAATAATGTATGTGAAATTTATATTGATTTGGATGCATTGCTATGATATGTGGATTAGCGCATGATTTTGGTACTAACACTGCCCAAAACCGCATAAACGATGACCAAACCTCAAGCAACATACTGCCCCTGTATGTTCCATTGTAGGGTGTTGACCATGGTTCTGTTAGGAGGGGTGGAGGCATTTCCCACCGAGTATCCTCCATTGTAGGGTGTTGACCCTGGTTCTGTTAGGAGGGGTGGAGGCATTTCCCACCGTGTATCCTCCGAAACCTGAAGTTATGGGAGGATGGTGCTAGTTCATGCTCCCCAAGACGTGTGATGATGACTGTCAGTTGCCTGCTTGGGAAGCTTGGTCGAGATAGCGACACTTCCACTTACGGGTTCTATTTGGAGTTAGGTCAGTATAGCTGACGCTCCAAGATAGTCTAGCAGAGGACATATAGGAATGGAGTTGGAAGTAGGTTAGGGAGGAAGGATGAGTAGAA
>ML849669.1:14775-32619 GCA_009831015.1 Picea engelmannii
ACTCAAGACTTCCCTTGGTTGGAGGGTGTATGATATAATGAGTGGACACAACCGTGTGACAAGGTCGAGTGTCAGGGGGATGCCAAGACCGAGGATAAGTTGTGCCAGAGGCGGGACAAGGTGAACAAATTCAGAGGGATAGGAAAGTGACCTATGAAGTACTCTGAAGATATGGACGATGCTGGAAAGGGTAGATGAGAAGCAATGCTCCAACCAAGGGTGACATGGGTTGCGTGTGGCCAAAAAGGGAAGCAAGTCGCCAATGGTGACGACAAAAGAAAATGTAATGACTGGAAATAAAGGCGTTTGTACAATAAATAATGAATAATTTTGGGGGAAAATGTACAAATACAGAAACAGGTGCCCCAGTGTGAAATGAGTGCCTCAGGGAGGGCAGAAATTTCTTGGAAAACTGATGAAGGGTGGGGGCCCCATTGGTGAGTTTCTGTATGAGGTAGGTGAAACGAAGGTGAGGTTTGCAGATGGGCAAACTGATGGTCGATGAAATGGAGGGTTCATGATCCTGCGGAGGTGTAGGTAAAAAGAATAGAACCATAAAGAGATGATTTGGGAGTCCATATGGGAAGCTAGAAAAATGAGGAGAAGAAGTATGTTGTTGATGCACAACATGATGAAAGACTATCGGGACTCCCATCCCTAAAGGGTAATGAAGAACAACATGAGTGTCGAAAGTGCCAAAAGGTGCTATGAATGGGACAACTCATGTGGGTAAGAAAGCTACCGGGTAACAGTATCGAAGATGCAAATGGCGTTGTGAGTACTGCAGAGCTGGGAATGGGTATCCTAAAGGCCAATATTAGAGGGTGTGATTGGAAATGTAAATGAAATACAGTGGGAGAGACTACATGCCAATGCTAAGTATATACCTGAAGGAACGATGGTGAGGGATGATGATCAAGTACCTGCACACAGAACAACCAAATACCCAAAGTGATCAATATCTGAAGAGAATCAAAGATATGAGCATGTATTAGATAAATGTAACAATGCACATGCGTACCTGACCATGATATGGAAAAAAGGTGCCTCGGGGGCTCAGGATGAAAAGTGACCCAGGGACAGCTGTAATGTAGGTGGCGGGACGCTGATCCCGTGGCTGAAGACGGTTTGAGAAATGGACACCTTGGGCTCCTGGAATGGTGAGTGGAAGTTTGGAAAAAGGCCTATATATAGCTGTAGGGCCCACATTGCCACCTCATTTGTACCTACTGCAATAGTGACTGGATGAGTAGATTTCAGAGGAGATTTAGAGATTCAGGGAGGACGAGGCATCCGATCAGTGTTTTGTGAGTTTTAGGTTAGTGGTCTGATCATCCTGCATAGAAATAGGTTTTCAATTTTTGGGCAGGGTAGGTACGGAGGGCCGTACAGGGGGTTTGATGGGATTTTTTATAGGATGTGGGCCCACATGCATGGATGATTCGGTGGAAGGCATGCATATGTGTGCGCCTGTACATTGAATATGCATGCATGGGTGCACGGGAAGGGGAATTTAAGGTGTGCCCGAAGGGCATGCCTGTGTTGTGAACAGGCACGCATTAGTGCCCGCCTGTGGCTTTGACAGGCGCGCACTAAAGCGCGCCTGTATGGTGAACAGGTGCGCTCATGAGCGTGCCTATGAGGAAAACAGGTGCGCATCAGTGCGCCCCTATGCAGTGGACAGGTACATATACGTGTGCACCTGTGTAGTGAACATGCGTGCATGTGTGTGTGCCTGTGGGTGATAAAACCACGTCTAGGAGGCAAGGTTGAAGGGTAAAAAAATGAGTCTTTTTGATGCATTTGATGGTTGCATAAGTTGATATAGGACTCTGTGTTGTGTGTAGGTGACTAGCAGTGATGATGGCTATGCAGTGGTGAGAGCGAGATTGGTCCCAGTTGCGAGATGCTGTGGCCAATGCGGGGCCTGCGGTGCAAGCGACTTTAGCAACCTGTGGTTTGCTAAAGTTCTTTGAGTGCCTGTTGATATGGGCACAGGAGTACTTACTACAGTTCCTGCTCCAGATGTGGAGTCTGGAGCTGCACTACTTCCTGGTGCGAGGAGAGCAGATCCCCTTCACTGCGGTGGAGGATGTATATTTTTTGACTGGGCTCCCCTTTCGAGGTATGCCCCTACCGGCAGAGCCTGTGCTGTCGAGGGAGATAGCCCTGGTGACGATCGCCGAGTGATATTGCTTAGGCAATAACTTCATGTATGGGACTGTAGTGAGTGTTAGTGCTATAGACTCCCTGGCGCATCATTGCATAGTGGCGATGATTGTTCATGTTTATGGGTCACTTGCGACCCAATGGATTAGTGGTGGCCAACTACTGGTTCTGGAGAGAGTGTTGGGCAGTGAGCAGTTCGCTTGGGGAATGACGCTGCATGCGCGGATGATAGCACAGTTGGATCGATGTCGGTCCATAGGTACAGGAGAGTTCGTGTTTGGTTCTATCCTGGTAGCCTAGCTTTTGGAGAGGGTGTCGATGTTGCGCCCGAGGGTTCTACTAGAGATGCCGGGGGAACGAGAGCCATGATTGAGGCGGTGGTCTTTAGTTTTGGTTCACCACGGTGGTGGTGAACGTGGCCACTACTTTTCAGTGGAGGCGGCACGGATATGGCAGTAGATGCCACAGGTGATACTGTAGTACCCCCATGCTGGGGTTGACTTCCGGGGGGACCCGGACATGGTGCTACCTCCTGGGGAGGCTTTTGACCATCGAGGTACGTTGAGTATGTATGTATTTTGATTTATGTTATTTTTTGAGATATCAGTTCATATGTATGTGATATAGATGCTGATACGATCTTTTGTTTGTTGTTTTGTGCATGTGCATATGTGGCACCTTGCGGGCGCGAGGTGGAGATGAAGAGAGCGTCGGCTCAGCGAGAGCTGGAGAGACTACTGCGTGGAGAGAGACGTCGATGAGATGAGGCTGCAAAGTGACCAATAGAGCCCGAGAGGGCAGCAAGGAGGTGCTGGTTCGATGACCTTGGTGCGGGGCCATCACATGCTCCTCCGGCGGCGGTCGGAGTTGATTTTGATGATATACGTTGTCGTCTAGAGACTGTGTTACAGGACGTGCCTGAGGGCATGTGGATATGCATCCAGGATGAGGGTTCCTGGAGCAGTGTATAGGAGTATCGCCACCATGGCAGTCTATAGTGCGACGAGCAGCTGTGCTTGCCGCGATGATGAGTGGACGCCTGCCACCAGGGAAGGAGGGTTCTGTGGGTGTTCCACCACCACCGCCTGGGGCAGGTGGGGGTGGGCCACCACCTCCTCGTGAGGGAGGAGCAAGTGGGGGTGCGATAGAGGCACCCTGATTGATGTATGATGTATACCTTTTTGTTGATAGGCTGGTGAGCCGGTTTTTGTACCGAGGTGCTACATTGGCCTACGGATACATGTATTTTTTGTATGTAAACATTCGGAAGGACTGATGGGCCGATATATATATATGATTATACATATTTTGAGATCCTGATGTTGTCTACATGTGTTTTTTGTTGATGATGATGATGTCTATTCTATCTATATGCTATGACAGGATTTGTGATATGTTTATGTATGTGTAGCTTGATGTGATATATGCCAATCTAACACCATGTTAGCTATTTCATTTGTTGTTTGATTCAATTGTCTTGGAATATGTGTAAATGTAATGGAATCAAAATGTCGAGATAACATTCTAACCTGTAGGTATTTGCGAAAGAGGCATGGATCGCGTACATGGTAAACATTGTTGAGCTGGAGAACGATTAGTTGAGAGTTGAGGAAAACGCTAAGGTGACGAATATGATGATACTGGGCGTCGGTCAGGAGGCCAATGACAGCAGTGTATTCGGCTTGGTTGTTGGGTGCTGGTCCCAAACATATGCCGCTTGAATGTAGCATTTCATGTGATGGTATGTAGAGAGCCCAAGCAGCCGAAGCGAGATTTTGTGTCCAACGGCTGGCACTGTCGGCGTAACCGATGTGGTAAGCTAGTGGAGGAGGCATATGTCAATAGCACAAAGGATAGTTTAGATGAGAGGGAAGGAGAACAAAGATTAAAAAACGCTAGAAAAGAAAATAACCTAAAGTAGCATGACTACGTTTAAGCATAAAATTTCTTGAGATACAACCCATTGACGGGTTCTTTGAGCGAGAGGCCTTTGGGGGAGGCCAGGATGTATGTGCCTTTGGTGAGGCAGTGTTGGATAATGTAAGGGCCATGCCAAAGTGATTCAAACTTTCCGTGGCCAAAGGTATCATGAGCGATATCATAAGCCAAGACGAGGTCACCTTCACGAAATGATTGAAGGTTGACATGGAGATCAAAGGTAGCCTTGGATCATTTTTTAGCTGCCTTCTTGTTCTATAAGGAAGATCAATGATCTTCATCTAGAGACTCCAAGTTCAGTAAGCACTGCTCCATTGGAGCAGTGTCAGGTAAAAGCTCAATTGCGGTGCGTAGGGTGGGAATTTCGCTCTCGATGGGAAGAGTTGCCTCGACCCCATGGACTAAATGAAATGGTGTGAAACCTGTAGCAGTCTTTACTGCCGTTCGATAAGCCCATAGCATGGAAAATAACATATGATGCCAATTGGTTTTATGTTTATTAAGTGTGCGCTGTAACATGGTCTTGAGGACTTTGTTCACTACCTCGACCTGTCCATTTGACTGAGGGTAATATGGTGAGGCAAACTCATGAAAGAAGCCTAACAGAGATGAGAGTTCGACGAAGATCTCATTCTCAAAGTGTTTCCCATGATCGGAAATGAGTTGGAGTGGTACTCCAAACCGGGATATGACGTGGTTAAAGAAAAAACGCGCTACAGTGTCAGCGGTGTTGTTGAAGGTGGGCATAGCTTCGGCCCATTTGGTGAAGTAATCAACGGCGAAAACAATGTATTTGTGGCCATTGCTGGAGGGGGGATTACAAGTCATAAAGTCAATGCCCCATTTGAAAAAAGGGCCAGTGGTAATGACAGGGTGGAGAAGGGTGGGGGGGCTCGGGCTTTGTTGGCATAGAGCTGACATTGCTCACATCGTTTCATGGCATGAATGCAATCGTGAAATAGGGTAGGCCAAAAGTAACCAGTCCAAATAATCTTTTGAGCAGTGGATATACCCGAAAGATGGCCCCCACATGCGCCACTGTGGCAGTCATTTAAGACTCTGTCGGCCTCATCAATAGTCAGGCAATGATGAAGGATGGTGTCGACACCCCGCTGGTATAGGATGTCTCCGATGAGGAGATAGCGGGGGGCCTGATGGAGAATACGCCGACAATCATCTCATGATAGGTGGTTACCAAACTTTTGAGTTCATAGGTAGACGAGAAGGTCGCCATACCAAGGATCATTGGAAGCGATGTAAAAGAGATGTTTGTCAGGAAAGTCGGTGTTGATGGGGGCATTGGGTGTGTTAGAGGGGAGGGCCATGACAAGTTCACGATTGTCATCTCCGAGCTGGAAGAGGACGCCGACTACTGATATAGCTGAGGCTGATATGTAGAGGATGTAGTCGCGATTGTAGTCAGGTGCACTAATCAAAGGTGCATTTGAAAGCGTTGCTTTAAGATCATCAAATGACTGTTGGGTGTAGTCGTCCCAATGAAAAGGGATGTCGTGACGTAGTAAGCGAAGGAAACCATGTGCGCGTATGGCATAATCAGGAACAAAGCATCTCAGAAAGTTAGCTTTGCCCTATAGACTCTGAAGTTGTCGTAAATTTCGAGGAGGTGGAATTTCGGTGATAGCTTTGACTTTAAGGGGGTCCACGGTAATACCACTTTGGGAAACGATAAAACTGAGGAGGCGCCCTATGGTGACACAAAATACACACTTGAGAGGGTTCAAGTGGATGTTGTACTGACGACACCATTGAAAGATGATTCGTAAATCATCGAGGTGCTACGTGCATTTCTTGGATCGAGCTATGAGGTCGTCCAAGAAGGCGAGGATGATTGCAGCCAGATCATGAAAGATGTATGTCATCGCCCGCTAGAAAGTTGCGCCGGCATTTTTTAGGGTGAAGGGCATGACACAATATGCAAAAGTTCCCCACGAGGTAATGAATGCAGTTTTATACTGATCGGCTGGGTGGATTTGGATTTGGTTATAGCCAGAGAATCCGTCCATAAAGGAAAGAGCCTCGTGGCCAGCGCAGTCGTTGATAATTTGATCGATGAAAGTGACGCAACCCGCCCTTGGCAGCACGGTCGCTCCACCAGGACCTTCACTATCTATGGCTCGAAGGGTTCAAGTCGCTCCTTATTCTCCTCGGAAATTCCTTACCCACAGGAACACTACCGCGCGATTCTCCCTTGAGAAGTCGGGAGATCGGGCCTTGCGACTTCACAAGCTCTGCAACCAGAAAATGGACTCTCGGATCCACGAGACCCGACACTTTGGTCAACGTTGACTCTTTCTCGGTATATCGGGACCTTGCACTATCGCGACTTGCGACTAGCGTCTCTATGCCACCGAGTTCTCAACCTCCGAGACCCGAAGTGCCGAGATGCTAATGGCCCGGGATGTCGCAACCTCGCGCACTCGTCCCTCCTGAGATCAGACTTGAGGCCTCCAACTCCCGAGATCCGATATCTCGAGATCACCTGTCACCTTCTCCGATTTCGACATACCCCATGAAAAACATTCCAGGACGTCGTATTTCACGTTCTCGGGACCTCGCTCTACGAGAAACAGGAATCTTCCATCGCGAACTTCCCATACATCTGACTCACAAGTTAGGTCACGATCTTCGTGATTTCTCCACGACAATTCAAGTCGTCGATTCTCTTCCTCTTAAAGAGTTCCTCCGTTCGCCACCTTTGTCCTAGACAACTGAAGACAAAGGCGCTATCCCTCCTGATCTTGGTTCCTCTGACTCCTTCAGAGAACTCTCACGCACTTTGCTCACTCTTCAACCTTCAACCACTCTCCAAGTGTTGAAGTCTTCTGGGTCCTGTGTGCTCATGCTCGCAACAGCTTCGGCTCGTTCCTCCCTCAGACTTGCTACTGAGACTTCAACTCGACCTGTACTTCACCTGCACAGCTTGAATAACTCAACTTAATTTGGGCAACAGAGAACAAAGGTTCAACTACTTAGCCTCTTCGATGCACTCTATGCGGAGGTATTCAACTGCACTCGATGCAGGAATCTCCTGGTCTAAGCAGAGAAACAATTGAAACTCATTCTCTCAGGTTTCTAACATGGAGGTTCTTCACAAGCTTTCTACTCTGCTCTCTCTTCTTTGCTCCTGTATGAATGAATGATAATAATCTACAACAATACAATGGAGGGTGTCTATATTCCGTTTTCCCTCTCAAGAGTAAAACTGTCTAATCTAGACTTAATTATCCTATCTAACTGCATTAAATATAGTAAATGCCTCAGCTACCTAAGGACGAGAGATTATCCGCTCAAGGTCCGTTATATGTACAAATGCACTTCATCACATCAACGTATTAATGTTTGGCGCAGCCATATTGCAATGGTTCCAAAATTTGAATGCTGGCGTTGTCCAACTGTCTCTCTTTCTCCACGCGCTGGCTCGCTTGGTGAGTTGTAGATGCTCCTGCATCATACTCCTCGGCTCAAAAGGTTTCATGGGCTCCTGCTCATGAGCTCCTGTATAGTCTGCCCATGCTTCTGTATTCCTGCCTCTGTCTCCCAGCTGGCATCCTCCATGGGGTGATTCTTCCATTTCGCCAGGTATTCAAAATATTTCTTTCTCCTGGTCGTTCGGCCTACTCGTTTATCTAATATACATTCGATCTGCGGCCTTTCTGCTGCTGGCATCTGCTTCTTCCACTGGACCACTGGTTCCTTAACACTCCTAGCTCCTGCATATTCGGCCTTATATGGGTATAAGTCTGAAATGTTGAAAATCAGAGATATCCCGATGCCCTCTGGCAACTCAAGCTCGTATGCATTCTCGCCAAATTTCCTTAGAATTTTGCATGGCTCGATTTTCTTCATCTTGAGATTGTTGTATGTTCCCCTTGGGAACCTTTCTTTCCTTAAATGTGCAAGAACCATATCCCCAACTTCAAACTGAAGCTTCCTTTTTCTCTGATCGGCTCTGCGCTTGTATTCCTGATTGGATTTTTGCAATCGCTGCTTCACCTGTGCGTGAAGTTCCTGCATTGCTTCAGCGAACTCCTCAGCTCTCGCACTGCTAGTCTCATTCTGTTCTGACCCTATAAGCTTAGACACTCCTCTCAGCTGCGTCCCATACAAAATCTGGAACGGGCTTCTTCCTATACTCCGATTCACCGAATCGTTGTATGCAAATTCTGCCTGTGGTAAAATCTGATCCCAACTGCTGTGATGCTCCACCACTAGGCTTCTCAACAGATCCCCCAAGATTCTGTTGACTACTTCCATCTACCCATCTGTCTGCGGATGGTATGCAGAACTGAATGCCAAGTCAGTCCCTAGATTCTTCCATAGCGTCCTCCAAAAATGACCTATGAACTTTGTATCCCGATCCGAGACTATGCTCCTAGGTAATCCATGCAATCGCACGATCTCTTTGAAAAAAAAATTGGCGATGTGGGTTGCATCGCTGGTCTTATGACACGGGATGAAATGTGCCATTTTCGAGAACCTGTCCACCACCAAAAATATGGAATCCACTCCTCGCTGAGTTCTCAGCAAACCCAATACAAAGTCCATGCTAATGGCTTCCCATGGCCTCTCAGGTATGGGTAACGGCTGATAGAACCCTGTGTTCTATTTTCGGCCTTTCGCGTGTTGACATATCCTGCACCTGTCAACAAATCGCTTTACATTTGCTTGCATGCCCAGCCAAAAATATGACTCACTCATCTTGGCGAATGTTTTGTCATGCCCGAAATGACCTGCTAGTCCACCGCTGTGTTTCTCCTTCACCAAATTCTCTCGCATAGAGCAATCTGGAATACATAATTGATTGCCTTTGAACAGCAATCCATCCTGAATCAGGTAGTCTATCCACAGGCTCCTATATCTGAGAACTGGGTTCTCGGCTGCTTCATATGCTTCGTCAAAATCAGCATCACCCGCATACATAATTTTCAGGTTTTCAAAACCCAAAGTCTTGACCCTGAACTCCTGCAGCAATAAACATTTTCGGCTCAAGGCGTCTGCTACCTTGTTCACAGTCCTCGAAATGTGCTTGATGACGAACATGAAATTTTTCATGTACTCTACCCACTTCGCATGCTTCTGATTCAGCTTCTCCTGCTAACTCACAAATTGTAGTGCGTGATTATCACTGTACAGTACAAATTCTTTGGGTATGAGATAATGCCCCCACTTCTTCAATGCCTGTATGATGGCATATAATTCTTTGTCGTACGTGGAGTACTTCAGCTTCGCATCATCCAGTTTCTCACTGTAATATGCCACAGGTCTATCATCCTGACTTAAGACCCCTCCAACAACATACCCGCTGGCGTCACACTTCACCTGGAAGGTTTTTCAAAAATCTGGCAACACTAACACTGGTTGCTCAGTTATCTTCCGCTTCAACAAATTGAATCTCCTCTCCGCCTCGGCTGTCCACTGAAAATTTTTATGTCGCTTCTTTACAGTGTCCATCATTTCCACACTGATCCCACTGAAATTTATAATGAATTTTCTATAGAAGCTTGCCAAACCGTGAAAGCTCCTTACTTCAAAAACATTTCTCGGCGATGGCCAATTCCGGATTACTTTAACCTTTTCAGGATCCATCTTTAGTTCATTTGCTGAGATTACAAAACCCAGATATATGAGTTCTGTCTGCATAAAGGAACACTTTTTCAAATTTACCAGCAACTTCTCCTACTGCAGCCTTTTCATCACAATGGCCAAATGCCTCAGGTGTTCTTCCCTGGTTTTGCTGAAAATTAAAATATCATCTAGGTACACCACCACAAATTTGCCAATGAATTCCCGCAGAACTTCATTCATTAGCCTCATGAAAGTACTGGGTGCATTTGTCAAGCCAAACGGCATGACCATCCATTCGTACAAACCCTCATTTGTCTTGAACGTTGTTTTCCACTCATCTCCTTCTCTCATCCGGATCTGATGGTATCCGCTCTTGAGGTCTATCTTTGAAAAATAATTTGCCCCGCTTAGGCAATCCATCAAGTCGTCCATTCTCGACAGTGGAAACCTGTACCTGATGGTGATCTTGTTTATGGCCCTAGAGTCTATACACATCCTCCAGCCTCCATCCTTCTTTGGACTTAGTACTGTCGGAACAGCACACGGACTAAGACTCTCTCTCACTAGTCCCTTATCCTGCAAATCCTGTACTTTCCTTTTGACTTCCTCGTTCTCCTGAGGTGTCAACCTGTACGCTGCCTTATTTGGCAAACTTGCTCCGGGTATGAGGTCAATATGATGACTCACACTCCTCATCGGTGGCAACGAATGAGGTAGTTCGTCCACGATGATGTCAGCAAACTCTCCCAGTAATTGTTGAATCTCATCCGGCAAGTTGTCCACTCTTGTGCTTGTCAGGACAATTCTCGGCTTCCTGACAACAAAGAACTGTGGATTCTCATCCTTCTCCAGCTCGATGAGAAGCTCTTTCCCACTCATGAGAAGTATCGTGCTGCTAACTTCTGGTTTCACTTCCTTATCCTTCATCGGCAACAATGTCTGTGTTTTTCCATCCTTCTCCAAGGTGTATGTGTTCATTCTCCCATCATGAACAACATTTCTATCAAACTGCCATGGCCTTCCCAATAATACATGACAGACATCCATGGGAATGACATCACACAGAATTGCATCCCTATATTCACCCATTTTAAAATTAACCAAGCACTGTTTCATAACACATACCTGGTGTCCCTTTTGTAACCATGTCACTTTGTAAGGACTCGGGTGCTTGTGCATTTTCAGCTCCAGCTTCTCCACCATCTCGGTTGAAACGAGATTGTCGGTGCTTCCACTTTCCACTATGACCTTTCATTTCCAGCCCTGGGTCTTGCAAGTCATCCGGAACAGTCTGCATCTCTGAGCTGTGTCCACCTCTTTCTCGGGTCTCAAAAGGACCTTATGCATTCCAAGTGACCTTCCGTTGTCCGCATCCTCGCTCTCAACATCACGCCCTTGCTGCACCTCAGCGATGTGAGCTTCACTTCTTTCCACCTTTCTCTCTAGACAGTCAACGGCTTTGTGACTGTCTTTACCACATGTAAAACATGTGATGACTCCTCCACGGCCTCTTCCTCTACCCCGGGTATGAGGAAAAGTGTTGGCATCAACGTAGTCTCCTTGCTGATCCAGTCGCTGCCTCCTCAGCTCAATATTTGGCTGCCTCTACTGTGAGGTATCACCTCTCTCAGCTCTACCCTGAGGACCCTTCCAATCCTCCTTAGGCTTTTGGAAGTCTTTCTGGGAAACTGTCTTGCCTCTAGGTTGGCTTCGGCCTCGGCCTCGCTGACCTTGCTTGCGGCTCAGCTTCTCTTCAGCTTTCAGAGCCATCTGGTACGCATCCTCAACTGTCTGGATGGTCATCATACTCAGCTCATCCTGAATGTCATACCTAAGACCATTCAGGTATCTTGCCACTTTCTCGTCATCACTCTCCCGATGACCAGCTCGAATGTTGAGCCTATAGAATTCTTTGGTGTATTCTTTTACCGTCATCAACTTCTGCCTCAGGTTCTGCATGCGCCTGAACAGAGTGATCTGGTAGTCCCTCGGAATGAACTTCGCCTTCATCTTGGCGATCATCTGACCCCAACTTTTGATCTTATGTTTGCCTTTGGAACGCCTGTCCGCCTGCAACTCGTCCCACCATAAGGCTGCATGTCCCTTCAGCTTGGTGACAGCATGTCTTACCTTCTTATCCTCTTCGATATCCTCATAATCGAAGTAGGTGTCAAGTGCTCGGATCCAATCCAGCAATTCCTCAGCATTTAGAATCCCCTCATAAGTCGGGATGTCCATTTTGGTCTTCGAGCTCATCCTCGAAATGGCCCTGATCAACCTTTCGGTCGAAGCATCTTCTGCTGAGACCCCTTCTTCAGCATGTCCAGCTTCCTCTTCAACCTCGGAATCGCTGAACTCTACTGCACCAGCTCCATGCCGCTGTGCAGTCTCCATCTCCTCGAGTCACACTCTGAGATCTCGCATCTGGTGCTCCATCTCAGCATTGCCTGCTGGCCTACCCCTTCTTCGGGCATCCCTATCCTCATGATCAGGCGATTGCCTCTCTCTTCTCGACAACATTATGTATCTGCTTCTCTTTGCTACCTGAACAAAGAGAGCTTCACTTCCGGCTCTGATACCACTCTGACGCAACCCGCCCTCGGCGGCACGGTCACTCCACCAGGACCTTTACTATATATGGCCCAAAGGGTTCAAGTCCCTCCTTATTCTCCTCGGAAATTCCTTACCCACAGGAACACTACCGCGCGATTCTCCCTTGAGAAGTCGGGAGATCGGGCCTCGCGACTTCGCGAGCTCCGCAACCGGAAACTGGACTCTCAGATCCCTGAGACCCGACACTTTGGTCAACGTTGACTCTTTCTCGGTATATCGGGACCTCGCACTATAGCGACTTGCGACTAGCGTCTCTATGCCACTGAGTTCTCAACCTCCGAGACCCGAAGTGCCAAGATGCCGATGGCCTGGGATGTCGTAACCTCGCGCACTCGTCCCTCCTGAGATCAGACTTGAGGCCTCCAACTCCCGAGATCCGATATCCCGAGATCACCTGTCACCTTCTCCGATTTCGACATACCCCATGCAAAACATTCTGGGACGTCGTATTTCGCGTTCTCGGGACCTCGCTCTATGAGAAATAGGAATCTTCCATCGTGAACTTCCCATACATCTGAATCACAAGTCAGGTCACGATCTTTGTGATTTCTCCACGACAATTCAAGTCGTCGATTCTCTTCCTCTTAAAGAGTTCCTCCATTCGCCACCTTTGTCCTAGACAACTGAAGACAAAGGCGCTATCCCTCCTAAGCTTGGTTCCTCTGACTCCTTCAGAGAACTCTCACGCACTTTGCTCACTCTTCAACCTTCAACCACTCTCCAAGTGTTGAAGTCTTCTGGGTCTTTTGCGCTCACGCTCGCAACAGCTTCGGCTTGTTCCTCCCTCAGACTTGCTACTGAGACTTCAATTTGACCTGCACTTCACCTGCATGGCTCGAATAACTCAACTTAATCTGGGAAACAAAGAACAAAGGTTCAACTACTTAGCCTCCGCGACGCACTCTATGCGGAGATATTCAACTGCACTCGATGCAGGAATCTCCTGGTCTAAGCAGAGAAACAATTGAAACTCATTCTCTCAGGTTTCTAACATGGAGGTTCTTCACAAGATTTCTACTCTGCTCTCTCTTCTTTGCTCCTGTATGAATGAATGATAATAATCTACAACAATACAATGGAGGGTGTCTATATTCCGTTTTCCCTCTCAAGAGTAAAACTGTCTAAGCTGGACTTAATTATCCTATCTAACTGCATTAAATCTAGTAAATGCCTCAGCTACCTAAGGACGAGAGCTTATCTATTCAAGGTCCGTTATATGTACAAATGCACTTCATCACATCAACGTATTAATGTTTGGCGCAGCCATATTGCAAAGGTTCCAAAATTTGAATGCTAGTGATGTCCAGTTGTCTCTCTTTCTCCACGCGTTGGCTCGCTTGGTGAGTTGTAGATGCTCCTGCATCATAAAGGCGTTGGAAAGTTGTCTTTTGGACATGCGTTATTGAGTTCTCGAAAGTCAGTGAAAATGCAGATAGTGCCCTATTTTTTGTCGACGGGTACAGGGTTGGAAACCCATGAAGTATAAGCGATGGGGTAAATAAATCTGGCCGTATGTAATTTGTCAATTTCGGCTTTGATAGCCACGGCCTTGGAAGGGTGTAGCAGTCGCTGTTTTTGGTGAACTGGTGTGATGTCAGGCCAGGTGTCGATGCGATGCTCAACAATAGAGGGATCGAGGCCATGCATTTCTGTGTATGACCAGGAAAAAATGTCCCTATATTCCTGGAAGAGGGCTTTATAAGCGGAAAATTCCTGAGGAGTGCAAGCGGCTCCAATGATGATTTCTTCGACAATGCCCTGTTTAATGGAAATGTCAATTTTGATGGTGGGGGAAATGTTGGCCAGATTACCTTATTCAAAAGAGTCAGGGGCAGGAATGGGATTATTGAACCAATCAATAGGCCCTGATGGGATAAATTCTTTGGTTTCGACCGCGTAAATGGGGTTTTAGCTAGGAGGCATGAGGGCTTCCTATGGAAGGAAGAGAGCACGATGATGTAGTGCATCCCAGGGAGAGTCTGGGCATTGTAGCTCTTCAATTATTTCCTTGTCGCATTGGAAACTATGGGAATATAAGGGGTCGTGAGGAGTGACCTTGGTGATGGTGTGGTTGCCCCCTAATGGAGAAGCAGGGGGGGTAATGCTAGGAGATTGTGAGGGTTCACTCAACATAAACCATATGTTGAAGTACTGAGGGGTACCTGTGGTGGTTGGGTGGAGAGTTTCTGTAGGGGAATGAGCAGGAGAGTTGGGTGGGTTATGGGGTAAATCCTCAGATACGTCATCTAAGAACCAAGGAGGCATTGGGAGTGCCTCGGGTTTGGGAGAAATGACATGAGGATCCTCGAGTGGCGAGGTAATGTCAATTATCACCTCTGTGGGTTGGGGACGCAAAGCCAATTGACGTTGCCTATATTCCAATATCATAGGACACTGGTATGTAAAATGTGCTAATGAATCACAGAGAGAGCAAGGGCATCTCATGTGTTCATTGACTGAAGTGGTGACATAATGAATTCCAGTGATATTTGTTGTGGAGGACGTAGCAGGGCGTGGGTCGTTCTAAAATTTTTGGCGTACAGCAGCTAATGTCTGCCAGAAACATGGCAGTGCTGGGAAATGATGGGTGTAATGTCCATACTCAGAATAGATAGCACATACGAATTTGGTCCTCAACCCTTTACTACTGGAAGGTTGAGTGGTAGTAGTGGTACTAGTAGTAGTGACGGGTGTTGTGGCAGTTTGATTGAGGGGAATCAAATTCCGTAATTCTGATAGTGATGGGAAGTTGTTGGTTTGGTGACCCTCTTTCTCACATAGTGCACAAGGTGGTGGGATGCGTGGAGGAAGTGGAGCTGTGGGCTCCTTCTTCTTTCTCCTGCCCCCAGCTGTAGCAGGGGGGGTAGGGAGTATGGGGGTAGTGGGGGTGAGGACAGGAATCGTCATGGGGAGGCCTTCCTGTGGGGGAAGGGATGGGTGAGGGACCATCTCAGGTGGATGTAAATACCACACTAGGATTGCTAACACCATATTGGGTAGGGTGAGCATTGCGGCTACCTGGAAAGCTTCGATACTGGGTGGAGGGTAAAATAAGGGAATTTGAGTGAGGGGTTGGGGAACTATCTGCCAAATGGGACTAGGCCCCTGAGGGGATGTGGATTCATGGACCTTAGGGGTCGACGAGTGCGCAGGAGGCTTCGGCTAGAGTGGTTCTGTGACTATTGAGACGTCAGAAATGACTGAAGCCTCCTGAGGAGGACGAGCATCCTCTGTGTGAGTTCTGTTAGATGAGATGACGCATACTTGATTAGGGGGAAGGAGTGGTGGTTCTCCATGGTATGTCCCTAATAAGGATGGATCTTTGAAAATCCTAGGACCCATATCGATGAGTGGATATGCGTCTTTGTTGGTGTGAATGAGAGGAATAATGTTATCGAGATTGGCAGATGGGTTAGGCTCGTAATGCGAGACTTGGTCAATGGTCACAATCTTCCCGTTGTGGGGGAACATGATTGTCCGAAAGATGGAAGATGCCACTACCTTCATAGCATACATGTAGCTACGTCCAAAGAAGATATTGTAATCGAGTGGAGCGTCGATAACTTCGATGTCAATGAGAATAGTTTTGCCCCCGAGTTCTACAGGGACATTTTGGAAGAGCCCTTCAGGAGATGATGGTCGTTCGTCATAATCTCATAATGTGATGGCGGAGGGTATGAGTTCCAGGGAACTGAGCTTCTGCCATACTATTTTGGACATGATGCATGTAGATGCCCCTTCATCGATGATACACCGATGAACGGTGATGTTTCGTATTTTTACTAGTATTTGAATAGCGACCAAGGTGGGAAGATGAGGTTCACAGCTATCAAGGTCAAAGGTGATGAGTCGAGTATATGCTGGGTCGACTACCCCCAAGGTGGAAAGTAGTGATTTCTGCTGCGTAGGACAAGTCTGAAGGACTTCCAAAATTGACATGGCAGTCGGGGATTGTGCTAAGTCGTCTACCAAGATGTAGTTATGAGCGGCCCTAGCATGTGGATTGTGGACATTCCTGCGCAATGGGATGCGAGGGATGCATAATGGTGGTTCGGCCGAAGGGCGAGGGATCACCAATGGGGGTCCCATCAGTGTAGGATTTGTCTCTGGAGAGATAGGAGTAGACTCAGCTGATGTAGGGTACTGACGATTACGTGTTTTCAAAAGAATTTCTTCCTCACTGGTGAGGAGAATCATTCGCTCTGCTAGATTGTTGGGATTGTGGTATTGTCCCACCTGAGGTGGGGGATGCTATGTGTCCTGTTGGGTGTTTACCACACCTTGATGTGGGATAGGATTTTGCAGCACGGCGGGAGGGGGTTGTTGCGCATATTGTTGTGGTGCGTGTTGAGGGGCAGGTTGCGCAGGAGAAGGAGGAAGGCTCCTAGAGTCTTTCAACCATTTGAAATCAGTGATCTGGGGGAAATGGTGAGTGTAATGACCGAACTCACCACAAAGGGCACAAGGGAATATTGTTTTAAAATTATTCCGCCCTTGGCGTTTGTTGTTGTTGCCCCCTTGGGGGTTTTGGTTCCCTTGGTTCTGGTTGCCCCCAGTGGGTTGATGCCGTGGGGGTTGATTCCCACCTTGACCAGGGTTGTTTTTATTCCTGTTCCATCCTTTCTTCTTAGCATTGTTCGATGGATGAGTTGGATTGGTTGTGTTCAACTATTCAAAATTTTGGTATTGTTGAGCAGCAGAGGGTTGAACAAAGTTTACCCCCACATGAGGATGTGGGGGGGCCATGGGTTGTGGAGGACCAGGAAATGGAAAGTATGGATTATGTGGTGGTACTAATCCATAAGGTACATAGGAAGGCACAATGCTTTCACTAGTACTATAAGCTGATGTTGAGGGAGTACCACTAGTGACTGGAGGAGGTGGATGTATGGGAGGTGTCGGTGGTGGTCCACTAATGGGTGGAGGTATAGAAATAGGGTATGGTTGTTGATAAGGGGGTGGGGAGTAATAAGAAGTGCCCCCATATGACGGTGGGTATTGAGGTGTCCCATACATTGGTGGTGGTTGGGGTTGTGGACCATGGTGTGTGGTGGCACCTATTAGTCCATCTACTGAGTGAGACATCCCAGGTTTGTCTTGACCAAATGGCACAGGTTTTGGAAGATCAGGAAGTACCATGTATAAATACCCTGACTGTGCGTAAATGAGGTCATACTGTTGGGATTTACTAATGGCTTATTCTTTAGATTGCGGGAAGGTGGAAGCTACATCCTTACCAAGGAGAGCGACAAGTGATCTAAGAAACCAGTCGAGACATTGCTGCTTGGTGGTTTCTACTTTACACAAACTACGTCGCCTATGCCACTCATGAATGTGGTCAGTAATGTGGGTGGCTAAGGTTTGTTTGAAGTTAGAAAATAGTTCTAGACCATTTTCATGGCAGATGGGTAATTGGAAGAAAGTTAAGAACGCTTTGGCCAACGACTCAAAGGTTGTGTGGGACCCTGATTTTTCTTCGACATACCATTTGGCTGATGGGCCAGTGAGTGTGCGTTGAAATAATTGCAGTCTGATGGA
>ML849670.1:17822-29650 GCA_009831015.1 Picea engelmannii
ATAATAAGGGTTTTTAAATAAATAATAACTAGTAGGTGGGACCCCTTGTGACTCCCTTTAGCTTTTAACAATCATAACACAACTAGTTAATTAAACAAAACATCCCTCCTTGTGACTCCCATCATCACATTCATATTTGACAACTTATCTCAATGGTATTCGAAATTATTTCCAAAATATATTACTCATATATCCAAAAATAGCATGTTGTCCAAAATTTCTGAAGTCAACTGTCATCAACAATAAATAAAACAAAACTCAAAATCCATATTTCCCACTCTGAGAGGCAATCCTTCCTTTGTTGATGTTGTCACCTTTTGATCTCTCTGAATTTGCCTTAGTCTATGTTGATCCTTTACGTCTAATCTCGTTGATCACATGAGATGAATTGTCCCTCAAATGCATGCGAGAGGACACAGATTTATTAGAGCCATTGGAGGGTGAGGAAGGGGCAGCAGTGGCTTTTCCTTTGTCAGGGGCATGGTGGGCCACGGTTTTCAACCTTTTACTCGCATGGGAAGAATGTACTGGTGAGTGGATATAGGAAACTTGGATGATTTGATTGATAGGCGGGGGAGCAGGTAAATACAAATTGGGCCAGCCACGATGTTGGGAGACTGTCGAGTGGAAAATCTCTTTCCATCCGTCATTTTCGGTAACTTCAGGCTACAATGAGACATGAGGGGGAACGGGGATACCAGGGACCTATGGGGATTGGAAGGGAGGCCTTTCAGGCCTAGGTTGGACCACTCCTTTCCCAATCCAATTAAAAAACCCAACTTGAAATAGTTGGCCTAACTCTTGCGAGTCAACACCAAAGTGAATGGAGAATCTTGGCCTTCTAGGGCCCTTGTTCCAATTACCTCTTCCTCGTTTACCTCTGCCATGGCTACCTCGGCTGAAAAATCTCATTCGTGTATGCATGATTGATTAGAAAATAGTTTCTTTAACAACCATACATGACAACTCTTTTAAAAATATGAAATAAATCTTGGCTCAACAACATATCAGACTCATGCAATCCAATCCATACAAATTGTTTAATCGTTGTCCATGAGCACGGGGTGAAAAAAGGTTATGGGATATGTGAGGGGTTTGTATTGAGCGAAAAATGTCAAAATGAGGGGAGAAAAGATCATGGTTACTGCTCACAGACAAAAAACAATCAACTGTAATGTAAACCAATATACCACTAAACTCCATCCCCGTGATCTTTAAACTATCATAATACAGATTTCTTCTTCACCATAATTAAATTTTAGGAACATGGAGTGAGTTATGAATATGGGAAGGCGAGGGGATTGTAATTAGCGAAAAGTTAAAAAATGGTAGGGGGAAAGAGTGGATACTATTCATAAAACCAATTAAGTAATCGATAAAAAAATTATGTATTTAATGCAACCGTTCCAACACTAAACAAGTAATTGTTGTGACAAATTAAACAATCACTGTGTGTAATTTAACCATTACTGTGTATTAACTTGCTCGTTGTTTACATTTGAATTTTTAACACAGCATCATCATACTCAAAATAATATGCCTTCCAAAACAACCTGTATTAGAATTTTGTTTCCTCTCATTTGTTCCATTATCATTAAAACAAATTTCAAACGAACGCACAGACATTTGTTTCCACTCTGTTCAGCATCAAAACATCAATCACTTGTCCATGGATTATCTCCTCAAATCAAACACAAACACAAGTTCTTTTAAAATCGTGCCCGATTTCATTCCTCTAATCAATTTAACAATTAAATTGTAATGAAACCATATTGTTATAAAACTTGTTCCCATCTCTGATACGATGCACAATATCCATAAACATACAGAGCAGACAGCCAAGTCACAACTGTCCCAATTTTAAATTGCAATAATCTCAATTGTCAATTGAAACACGCAGTAACATCAACCATCATCTCAAATTAACCATGGTGTAGGAAACCCACACAGAGCAACGCATAATGCAAGAAGCATTGATGTGACTTAATCAACCATAAAATAATTCTAGGTTAACAATCCAATTGTTACAACACAAGAGACAATGATTGTGTATCCAATTTTGTTTCTCAAACCAACCAATTAAACATGTCGAGCTATCAATTCAACTGTCATCATAAATAATGCAGCGACTATCTACCAATAATAAAAACCACTGTCAATGTTATTAACAGAGACGAACCAATAATCACTATTGTCGACGCTATTCCACCAACTCATAATAGTCAACAATATACCTGACTGGTTGATTATAAAAAATGGGCTTTGAATAATCAAGGGTGGGCTCTAAGTAATCAAGGGTTCACTATGTGGAACCAACATAGGGAGACTGGAGTCAACCACCAATAGCAGGTGAGAACCCTTTGAGACAACATGGTGGACACACAGGCCACATAACTAATAGCTTGCAAGACAGGGTAACATCTTACCAGGTAGGAGAGATTACAAGTAGAGGAGCAGAGGCTTCTTATTGGCCTATAATAACACCAAGAACATGCAGGGTATAACCATCATGGTTTTCCCCAATCAACCCGAATAATGTTGATATAAAAACAGAGCCATGAAATAGAAACCAACCCTAAAGCAAGCCCCTTGGCATAATATCCATCATAACCAACTGCGCAGACACCAATAACATGAACGAGCCCACAACCAGGTGAAACGATATGCAGTGACACAAGGTGGTTCGAAATCAAACCCAACAACCCCATTGTTGCACCTCTTTCATCACCTTAGTGAGAAAAATAGAGGTTGTTATAAACCTAAATTGCACCACACATGCTTACCTGGCATCAGGCCAACTCATATCCCTTCCTTGCCAAAGCCATGCTGAACAAAATCTTGAAAATCCTCTTAAAACAAGTGACACACCCCCTAACCCACTACTGCACGCGTTGGAACGCTGGCAGGCCTACTACTGCACGCATTGGAACGCTGGTAGGCCTACTACAGCCCGTGTTTACCTAACAAAGAACAAAAACAGGAAAGTTTCCGACGGGACAAAAAGCTATGGGTCAGTTAACTGAAACTCCCGGCCATGCATGGACGAGAGTTCATCCAAAACCCTAGCTCCTTCTAGCCTATAAAACAAGGGGTAGGGGTACTATTTGGAGGAGGAAAAATATAGCAAAGAAACTCTGCCCAATTGCCAAGTCCATTTGTCCCAACCCTTTAGCCTTTCCTCAAGCCTAAGGAGAATTAACGCAAAGCAGTTGGAGGACAAAGAAGAGGAGGAGCCCAGGTTCAAGATCAAGGAACGGTGGTCGGTCTCAACATTGATTGTAAGTTGATTCATCTTGAAAATAATAAAGAAGTACTTTTCCTGTCCCAATGCATGAGTTATATATGATTTATCTGATTTATGCTTAATCTCTAACCCTCAAGTGGAAAATAAGCATGCATGTGTAGTGTTTTGTCTTGATTACAGGATTGTCTTTGGAAGGAGCAACGCAAGCAAGCGAACAAAGTGCAACGGAGGATCTACACCAAACATCAGTAAAAAGGTTAGTAGGTCCTTTCCATGCTTGTATGTGAAAAAGGGTTTTAAGTTGGGGGGGGTAGGTTAAAAGTGATTTCTTTAAGGTCATGATTTGCATGCAAGTCTAAGGCTATGTAAGGTAGCTAGAGAGGTAGTGGGGGGGCCCAGAGGGTCCATAGTGATAATAGTGGACGTCATTCAATGTAAGATGGACTAGGTCCACTATATTATTAAATAAGGCCCACTATGGTAGTTAGATATACTAAATGGGTAATTAGATATAATAAATGTAAGAAGATTTTTCATATTGTTCTTGTGTATCTGTTGTGGTGCTTTTGTATTCAGTATTTGGTTCTTAACAATTGGTATCAGAGCACTTTCCTTGGCCGGAGTTGTGGGCAACTATTTTTTATTTTTGCAGATATTTTTTTTCGGAGAAGAGGGCCGCGACATTCCAGACATTTTCAGTAT
Source organism: Picea engelmannii (assembly GCA_009831015.1). NCBI lineage: Eukaryota > Viridiplantae > Streptophyta > Pinopsida > Pinales > Pinaceae > Picea > Picea engelmannii. Next base: position 21,769 of record ML849670.1, read on the forward strand.
ATTTCTATGCAAATTTTGTAGAAAATGGTTGTATATATGAGTTCCTCTCATAAAAACACCCAATTAAAAAAAAAAATCATCCGAAACGAAGTCCGGAAGGTCAAGATATTGAGGTTTTAAAATCTGCAATTTTTCAAGGTTTTTTCTGCGAACGGCGGCATGATTTATTTTTATTTATGTAGCATTTGGAGGCCAAATTTGCCCAAATAAATTACAGATCTGAGTTTTTCTCACAATTTCACCCAATTTCAAAAAAAAAATCAGCTGAAACGGAGTCCGGGAAGTGAAGTTATGAGCATTTCAAGTTCAACAGTTTTTTAGGGTTTTTCCAGAAAAAACCTCGATTTTCTGTCGAAACTTCTTGGGTCTATTTTTTGAGTTTTTTCATGACAACTGTAGGACCGAAGAGTTCATAGGGTGCTCAAATGGCTATTTCATCTCAAACCTTGAAAGAAATTCTTGAATCATTCAAAGCCCAATTGGATGATAGATTGGATGCATTTGCACATCGCCTCACAAACAACCTCACACATGGCCTCACAGACAGCCTCACACATGGCCTCAATGATAATTTTCATAGTATTCAAGATTCATTGAATAACATGGAGGAGATATTTCTTATGGAGGGCCTCAAGGATGAATATAATAAATAAATATATACTTGGTACAATTTTGAGGTCGATTGTGATGATTGGTATATGGATAGTTGTCATTTCTGGGATGACAACCACTTCCATATTTTATTTGATGACTCTACTCCACCTTCTGTAGAGAACATCAAGGTCCCACATCAAGAGCTAGTTAGCAGTGTTCAGTCTGCATATTCTACAATGGTATTATTCCTTCCATATTCTGCTACGACCATTTTCCACTATGTGGATGGATCTTCTTATTTGGATCCACATGATAGGTGTCAGCCTTTGGAGCATCATTTGGAGTTGGTTAATGGGTTCCAAAATATTCTACGGGGAGTTCACATGAGCACTTGGACAGGGGACCCAGGCTTACAATGGTGGTTGGACTACTTCAGCATGGTGGATTTCCTTTCTACATGGGACTTTGGTTCTTCAGTCTTTTTCAGCATTACGGTCCACAATTATCCATGGGACCCTGGTATATGGTTGTACATCAAGCATTGAGGACAATGATTTCATAAGGGGGATGGAATGTAAGGTAGCTAGAGAGGTAGTGGGGGGGCCCAGAGGGCCCATAGTGATAATAGTGGAGGTCATTCAATGTAAGATGGATTAGGTCCACTATATTATTAAATAAGGCCCACTATGGTAGTTAGATATATTAAATGGGTAATTAGATATAATAAATTTAAGAGGACTTATTAGAAGATTCTACTTCTATAAGATTCCTCCTCTAGAATGTTCTTAGGTGATGGTAGAACTATATAAAGGGATTCAAGCAATGTAATGAGACATGAAGAGAAGTATTTTGTTTGGAGCGGTAGCTCAATAGGAGGATGCCCCCTCGAAGAGGCAAGTGAAAAAAAGAGGATCCCTTCCATAATAGGATCCATTGTATGGTGTTGCCCTACCTCAAGGGTTTGGTAATAATAAAGTGTGGTTTCTTCTATCTTGCTCTATGGATATATTGTGTATTCAGTGTTTGTGGTGATTATATTTGTAGATCTATTCAAGTTCTTAACAGCCTAGCTTGCTAGTCCGTAGGGTATTATTTCCCAACAACAGAATTGGTAACTCCACTGGGGAACAATACTCTTGGGGTTTCCGGATTTAGTTGAGGTTTTTGGTAGTTTAAAGGATTAGATTTTTTGTTTCTTTGTTTTTCTATTTTCTGTTAGGTCAGAGCTAGCAGGGAACCTGGTTCTTTATACCAATTTTTTCTTGACTGTTGCTTGACGGTAATTATCGGGATCCACAGAGGTACACGCAGCCTACAGAAGGCCTGCATGCATGTAACCCGCGCCCTAACCTTCTACAGCCCGCATTTGAATGCTTGTTGTATAGGTTTCAGTAGCATGTAGGAGTCAGAGAGCTTGAGAGGCAGTCCTCCTCTTCCCTGTCAGAATTATACATTCTCAGGGGGCTTTCTGGATCCTGTCTGAGTCTTGTTGGTTTGTAGTCTTGTCTCAGTTTGCTTTATTGCATTTTTTTATTCTTTGTAATCATTTTTCTTTTCTGTTGGAAGAAGCATCCAAGCCTTCAAGAGACCCTGGTTGTCAATACTAGAGGCCTCTTCTAGGTCTGGGCTGCCTATGTTTAATTTTTTCTTGGATTTTATACCTACACACGGCATGTGCCAGTTCAGCCCGCGAGTACCCGCGCGTTCTTATAGCTCAGCACGCGTTTGCACGCGTGTTGTTTCAGTGACAGTAGCGGGCTTGACAGGTTGCTTTTCAATCAGGGTGGGGCAGTCATCCCCTCCTGTGGTGAGAAATATTCCTCTCAGGAGTTTGAGTCTAGAGTTGCACAGTCAGTAGGTTAGGGCCTCTTACCCTTAGCCTGTTTTTTCTTAGTTGATGTTGGATAGAAAAGATAAAAAATAAAAAATAAAAATTGTGTTTTATGGTTTTTAGACAAGCGTAAGAAGTAGTGCTTTCTTGATTTCCATTGTGTGTCTTTTCTCTGGTTCTTTGCGATCTGCGCTTTAAGCTAGAATTTTATTTTGTTTTCTTGGTTTTGTGCTTGTCGGCATTTTCCCTTTGTTTCTTCATTCAGCACTCAAATAAAAAATATATATATCGCTTTTTCATTTTCTTCTTTGTTTGAAGATTGTGTTGTTGCATCAATAGCTAGGGAGAAGTCTTTTTGTTTATAAGTTTTGGCAGGGCATTTAGAGCATAAGTAGCTCATAGTTGAGCGAAAATTCATTTATGTTTGTTGCATGAAATCTTAGCAAAATTGAAAAGAAAAGAAGTCTTCATTTGTGAAAAGTTGTTGATTTTTGCATTCAGTACAAGTTTTTGTTTCTGGCATTTTTCCTTTGTTTTTGCTTTGAGTCTTTACACACCATCAGTTTCACTTTCATACCTTGTGACATAAAAAATCCCATAAAAACAACGCTAATTTAAAATCTATTAGACCTTTTGTTTGTAGGGTTCATACACTAGCTCAGGACTAGGGCCTTGGAATAGGTTGGAGAGGAAACTCTCCAAGGCCACTCAAAAACAAACATTGGAGTCTGTGATAGGGAGTGTAGAAGTCCAGTTATGTGGAAGTTATCTGGGACCCCCCTCTAACACAGGGGATAAACACGAGGTCACGTAAGGAAAGGTAGCGGAGATAACCCCTCCAAAGCTGGATCGAGCGTAGTGGAGAACACATATCGAGGATTTGTCTTGGGATTCCATCGTTTGCATTTGCCATGGAGCTTCGTGGATCTCGAATCTGTTCGAGGTCCTCAGTTGTCTTCCAGACCATTTTCTCTCGATACCCTGGACAGGTTTCGGGCTTGATACCCTGCTCATTGTGGTCTACCCGACTATCGACTGTACCCGCCTGGTGACTGTTCGCGTGCTAGCAAACTAGTTGCCAATCGTTTTAGGGATATACACAGGTGACTGCGGGGGTATACCACGATACCTAGGACAGACATCGGGCCACTCTTTGCAGAGTATATCTGGAGGGTGCTTCCATTTTCGAGTTGCACTTGCACCGGTAAGTTGCTCTAGTGTTGGTTGTTGTAACTGTTCTTCCAAATAGTTAGTGATTTCTTGTCTTATCTCGTAGGGGATTCTTTTTTTTAGTGTGTGTTACTATTTGATCGTGTAGAATACCTTAGCGTGTCTTGGATCTTCTCACACAGTGGAGGATCCTGAGCTCCACCGATCACGAAGGCTCTTGGGCCTGCCACCGGTTATACTGGAGCCACCCCCGCCACCATTGAGGCGAAAGCTAGACCAACAAGGGTCTTTCGAAGCAACCGGGTTACAAACCATTGTGCCCAAACAACTCTCGGAGGAATCAATCGCCAATCTTGGCTCAGTTGAAACCCCAACCACTGATACTTGGTCGTCAGTCATTGTACCCTTCCAGTTTTACGAACGCCTGTCAGTGCCTCACACAGTTATGGAACCAAACAATGTTACTTCCTCTGGGAATTCTTCCATTCCCACCATCGTTGCTACCACAGGAGAAGCATCTCCTAACTTGTCATCATCGGTCCAGGCCACCACGGTCTCGGTCGCAACTATGTCGCATAGTGGACTGACCCCATCTATCGCAGCAGCCACACCTCCCTTCACACCTAGTGCGGCAGGCCCTCCGTTTTCATATGGCATGCCTAGTTCAGGTGCAAGTCCTGCACTCACTCACTCCACTTTACAGATTTTGGGTCTGGGGGAAGGGAGCTCTAACACTCCTCTGCAAGGTCAAGTTGGGGGAATTCATGTCCCTTTTAATGCTTTTCCTTACACTAGAGGTCATATTTCTCTTTCGTCCCCTTTTCTTGGTGGTCTGCATTAGCAGTCCACCGGGCAGCCTGCATACACAAGTTCATTTGGATCCGGGAGTCAAGGAACACCTGCGCAAACTCTATCGGTAGGTTCGTCACCATTTGTTTGGAATGGGACGTTTGGTAACAACACTTTCGCATCCACTACTTTTCCATCTGGGGGCACCCCCATTTTTGGACAGTCTACTCTGGCACAGGGTACTATTCCTGCGCCGGGGGCACATATAGCAGGACCTTGGAACTCAGGACAAGGATATGTTCCTTCCTCTGGAATTTCGTTCTGGGGTAATTCTTTCCACAGTCAATGGAACCCCGGACAGACTTCTATGCCTCTCCCATCAGGACCGACATGGGGTAATCCTTCCCAAAGTCCGTCAAACATGATGAATGCCCAACATCCTATGTCCTTCATGGGGAATCAGTCAATGATGTCTCCACAAATGCAAAATCCTTACACTGGTCAGGGCCATGGTTTCTACCAAAATCCGGGCTAGCAGCCAAACTTTTCCTGGCAACCTGGTGCCAGTCAAACTCCAGGACCCTTTTTCCTGGTCTATCAGCAACAACCCAAACTACCATTCCTGGCGACGTTACACTTTCCCGATTTGACAAGGTTGTTAAATGATCCTATTTGTCACGATCCACATTGGCCTCCTATGCCAATGAAGTTGCCTTCAGACATTCCAAAGTTTAAGGCCAAGCCTAACGAAGATCCAGGTGATCACGTGACTACTTTCCACCTTTGGTGTTCATCTAACTCACTGAAAGATGACTCCGTCCAGTTGCGATTGTTTCAACGCACTCTTATCGGGAGTACCAGGAAATGGTACATCGAGCTTGATCGCTCAAGATATTCTTCTTTTGGTGAACTGGCGATGGCCTTCCTTAACCATTTCTAGTTACCTGTGAGATATGACACAGGCACGGAGCTGCTTGTCAATTTTGAACAGATGACAGCGGACCATATCTCTGACCATATCCAAGAGTGGCGATGCCAAAAGAGTCTAATCAAAGTACCAGTTCCACCAGCATTCCTGCTTGAGTGGTTCCTTAAGTATTTAGTCCCACAATTATCCAAAGACGTCGCGACTTCAGGAGTTTTCTCCGAAGAAGATGCCATCATGAGGGCTCAACAGTTTGAGCTCATCTATTCTCAGTCTGGTTTATTATAAAACATCCTGCTAGATGCACCACGATCGATACTGGATAAAACTAGACAGAGAGCCGAACCACATGCCGATGGTATCGTTGGTTCGGCACAAACCAAGCCCGTTGAGCAATTGACAAAACAATTGCAGCAGTTATCTATACAACACTCAACGGCCATCCAGACTACTGCTTTGGCTGCTCCTCCTACCCAAATGTCGAAAGTACACTACGTGCAGACGACTAACCCAAAGGCCCCCCAGCAGCCTGAAGGGAAGAAAAAACAACGCAAGAAGGGTAAGGGGGATAAAACACCCATTGATAATGTTGGCGAGGGCACTACGGAAAAACGGAAGGTGAGGTATCCGTGTAACTTATGTGCGGAAGACCACCCGACCCATCTGTGTCCTTGACTTGCAGAGGCCCAAAAGTTTGTCACACGGCAACAGCAAGCCGTGTTGACTAATCCCTTTCAACATGGGAAAAATTTAACTGAAGCCTCTACAAGTGCCGAAGGGGGTAGCCAAGAAACCTGCCCTCCCCCAAACAATTCCTCGTCCGCGAATATATATATGGTTAGGGGTGATGCTTTAATAACGACTAGAATGCATGACTATAGTAAACTAAGTGCCTCTGAGAAGGGCAAAGAAGCCGAACTCCCATATCTTCCTCTACAGATTGAGAATACGTTGGGAGAAATGATGACACGCATTCCAAAAGGTGCGTTTAAGAAATCTTCTCACAATCCAAACGCAAGAGCCGCCCAGAACTACTATGTGGTGGAAGATTTATCCCAAACCCCTTGTGATATGTCCACTTTGGGGGTCCTCCAAAGTTTCCCTACTCAGAGGAAAGCCTTGTTGACTACTTTAGGCTCTACTGAGACTTGTAACCTGGGTACCATCATGTTAGATACGACTAATTTGAAACCTCGTCTTCCTTACCACATCGCGTTTCAGATAGTAGTGGCTCACCCCACGAAAACTTTTACACGGAATATCTTCTGCACCGTGGTCGACGAGGGCGCTTCAACTTGCGTTATGTCGTTAGCATGTTGGAAATCCATCAGTCAACCCGAGTTGTCTGCATCACCTACTCTCCTCACTGCGTTCGACAGTCGTTCTTTCCGACCACATGGCATCATTCCTTCTTTCCCTGTACAGTTAGGAGGGAAGACCATGTGCATTGAAGTAGAGGTAGTCGATGCCCCCCTCGACTATAATCTCTTGTTAGTTCAGAGTTGGACTTATGCTATGCAAGCTTTGGTTGCTATAGTTTTCTGAGTCTTATTGTTTCCACATGAGGGTCGGATAGTGACCATCGATCAATTGTCCTTCTCTAGACCTGACCCAACTTTGGGGGCATCCACGGTTCCCATGATTGATAATCCTCAAGCCGGTGTCGTTAACGTAGGATTTTGTTTGTGCCCATCCTTGATGGGTACCTTCGATTACCCACCTCCTCATGATGATGTCAAGTTTATATCGAATCACCACAAGGCTGAGATTTTTCAAGTTTCGTCGTTCCGCATGACTTACTTTACGGATCCGTGGGTTCTTCCTTCCCCATCAACCACGATGGATGAGACAGGGCACTCTGGCATGTCCATGCCCTTGTCATCCACTGAAGTAGCGTACTCTTCAGCCCAGCAAGCTTCAGCTAACCCTGATCTGACTCCTGCACAAGAGTTGGATCCGCTTCTAGAGCCTATCTGGGCTCAGGTTTCTCTTGCTACGACCGATTCGTTAGACTTAATATTGCCTTCTGACAAAGAAGTAATCGAAGCAATGACTAGTCCAGACAAACCTTGGGAAGATGTTCATCACAGATCATATTTCCTCCCAAAGTTAAGCCGAATCAAAGCAGGAGAATTCACCGTGACTATGACTGGAGATAGGTCTTGTCATACTAATCCCTTAGCTACACACAAGATCTATACTGAGGGTAATATGGCAACCATTTCTAAAAAAATACCTATCAATATCTCCAGAACCCCTGGCATCATAGACAATGTTTTCGTCGGAGCATACAGCTCCCCCGAGGAGATGCCAGGTATCGACCCACAAAGAGTCTATCATGAGCTAAATTTGTTGTTTTCCAATCTTGCTTTGAGATCTGAAAGCAACATCCAGCGAGACTGCATTTATGTTTTTCGATCTCGTCCGGATTAACTGAGAAAAGTAACTATTATGGAGTCTTCTTTAAGCCCTTTTCAGACTCCTTAAAGATGAAAAGATTGTCGAGTGACCTTGTTTCTTCACACTCGTTAAATTGGTCCAGAAGAACAGTCCTTAAACGGGTCTATTTTTAA
>ML849672.1:0-32618 GCA_009831015.1 Picea engelmannii
GTCACTGGTATTTGCGGAACTTATCTCGGAACTTCCGATCAAGTCAGGTGATGTTATGCCCGAAGAATTGCCTTTTCAAGGAGATATGTTTTTGATAGCATCTTCGGACCCCTGGTATGGATATATACTTGTATATATCCAGACTTTGAAGTGCCCCACCTCTACTTCTCATGATGAGTGTCATCGTATACATCATCAGGCCAAGAACTATCTCATCCTCAAGGACACTCTCTATCATTGAGGTGTAGATTTCATCTTTCGTCGGTGCCTTACTCATGAAGAAGCGAAAATAGTTCTTAATGATTTCCATACTGGAACATGTGGCAGTCATTTATCTGGGTTGGAAAAAACCCAAAATATTTTACGAGCCGATTACTTCTGGACGACACTAATCAAATATTGTATCACATCAGTCAAGAAGTGCCACCAGTGCCAGATCTTCTCTGTAAATGTGTTGAACCTGCACAAAATAGATCTAGCTAGAAAATACTACACACATTTGCAGAGAGAAATTAATAAAGAAGAAGTAAGATAGAAAGAATGGAAGAATTCTCATTAACCATATTCCACACTCAAAAGAGTGAATAATTTACAATATATATAGGATAAATGAGTAACTAATGAGCCATAGTGGTGGTCTAGATTGATCTGGACACACACCAACAATTACAAGAGTAAACTGCCACCTAGTCTAGTCTCTTAGGCAGTTACGAGAGTGAACTGCCACCTAGCTGAGTTAACTAGTCAACTAGTATTCAGTTAACTAACTGAACAAAGAGTAGTGAGTTGGTGATGATCCTAATGTTTCATGGTGACAAAACCAATGCAACATCTAAACTCAACTCAACTAGTCAAACTGAAGTGTCAATTGAAAGAGAATATTTTCCAGGTGGAATATTCTCCCCTAAAATATAGGAGACTAGATAATGACTAATTATGACTAATAAACAAGGAGTAACCTTAGGAAGAATAAATCCTAGGTGTGTGTGAAGTATCTCCAACACCCCCCCTGAACATTACTATGGTGAAAATAAAGAATGGGTCCCAGCTATGAGGCCATGTTAGGTACCCCAATACAAAAGATACATTGAACTAAATGAGGAAAGAGGGAAAACCTCATGGGAACAAAACCCCCCCTCAAATTACAATGCATAAAAATAAAAAATGATAAGTAACAAGAGGCAGTTGCTAAGCAACCGCGTCCTTCACTCCAAGAAGACCTCGCAACTGTGCAAGTTTGTGCTCTTTGAAGATTTTGTTGAAGATGTAGATGTCTGCACGGATCTGATGAAGTATATGCATCATCGATATTTCCACACATATCCACTTTATCTTCTTGTAATGAACAATATCCAAATAAATTTTGGATAAAACTTTGAAAACCGTGCGACCGTTTCCAAAAAAATGCTGAAATTTTGTTGATTTTAAAACAAACATAACTTCACTTTCCGAACTCCATTGCAGATGACATTTTTTTTTGAAATTGGATATTTTCCCGAGAGGAATTCAAATATCCAATTTGTTTCTGCAAATTTTTCTCAGAAAATATCAGAATGGTGTCTCATGTGCACGGCTCCTTTTTTGACTCCTGAGATGCATGCATGGTGTATGCAAACTTGTCTGCATGTGACTCCTGAGATGCATGCCATATATCTTCCACATGAATTTTAGAAAAAAAATCTGATATGGAATAGACATTATCTTCAATTATTGGAATACAAATTTACGTAGACACTTGTGTAGAAGGCTCTTCAAACTGAGATGGTTTATCTTCCAGTGGATTTTCTACATTCTCAATCTTGTCAAAATTTTGCATGCATTCTTCCTTATTCCCAAATAGAACCTCCAATCTGGTCCATAATTCATTTGGAGTTGATCCTTGTGATTCTTTATATACTTGATGGAAAATTTCGAGAGAAACAGACATGTCGATACTTCCTATGGCCATATCTTGTCTATTGAGAAATTCATTTTTCTCATCGACATAATCATGCTCTACTTCCATTTCCATGGTTATTTGGTATAATCCTCTACTTCTGAGAAGAAGGAGAATCTTTGGCTTCCATTCCAAATAGTTATGAGGTGTGAGAACTATTTCCGGCGAATAATCCATCTTTTTGTTGTCTTCAATCTTTTGTACTTGCAAAAAATGATTTGGTGTAGCTTTTGCTTAGTAGTCCGTCAGCTTTGATACCATGTAAATGTGTTGAACCTGCACATAATAGATCTAGATAGAAAATACTACACACATTTGCAGAGATAAATTAATAAAGAAGAAGCAAGATAGAAGGAATGGAAGAATTCTCATTAACCATATTCCACACTCAAAAGAGTGAATAATTTAGAATATATATAGGATAAATGAGTAACTAATGAGCCATAGTGGTGGTCTATATTGATCTAGACACACACCAATAGTTACAAGAGTAAATTGCCACCTAGTCTAGTCTCTCAGGCAGTTATGGGAGTGAACTGCCACCTAGCTGAGTTAACTAGTCAACTAGTATTCAGTTAATTGACTGAAAAAAGTGTAGTGAGTTGGTGATGATCCCAATGTTGGATGGTGACAAAACCAATGCAACATCTAAACTCAACTCAACTAGTCAAACTGAAGTGTCAACTAAAAAAGAATATTCTCCAAGTGGAATATTCTCCTCTAAAATATAGGAGACTGGATAATGACTAATTATGACTAATAAACAAGGAATAATCTTAGGAAAAATAAATCCTAGGTGTGTGTGAAGTAACTCCAACATTCTCTCAGAATATGAGGGCACATCCTACTCCCATGTTTCCTGTCATCATAGTTGATCCTTTCATGAAGTGGGGGATTGATTACACTACATGAAACCCTCCTTCAGCAAGGGGGAACTGTTATATCATTATAGCCATCAACTACTTCACAAAGTGGGTCGAAGCTATGCCAATGTTTAAAGATGATGGAGAGACTACAACTCTCCTTTTGTTTAACCATATTATAGCAAGGTTCGACGTCCCGAGAATGATTGTCACTGACCATGACAGTCACTTTCAGAACCAAATGATGACTGAGTTAACATTAAATCTTGGGTTGAGGCAAGAAAATTCATCACCCTACTACCCTCAAGAAAATGGTCAGGTGGAACCTGTCAATAAATCTCTTAAGACCATCCTACAACGAATGATTAATTCAGCCAAGTCAGATTGGCATTTTATGTTGTACTCAATATTATGGGCCTACCGAATGTCTGTTAAGATTGCAACCAGTTTCTCATGTTTTCAACTCGTTTACGGGCTGGAAGCCATCTTTCCCATAGAATGCCAGATCCCATCTTTAAAGTTGGAAGTACAGTTATTGCCAGACACTTCACCGCTTGAAGAGAGTTTATTATATATCGAGAAACTCAATGAGTAGCGTCATGATGTGGCCTTAGCTAAAGAAGCTCACAAACAAAAATTCAAGTGTCAATATCATCGATCTGTTCATCCTCGAATTTTCTGAGAGGGCGACCTTGTTCTAGTCTATGACCAAGATAAGGACCCCCTGGGGGCAGGCAATTTCAAACCCATGTGGTTCAGACCTTTCATCGTAAAAGAGGTTCTAAAAAAGGGTGCTTATTTTCTGGTAGATTTTGAGGGAAATGCTTTGGCAGAACCTAGAAATGGGCTCTACCTCAAGAAGTATTACTCATAGGTAGGTCACCTTGGGTAACTTTTTGTAACATATGTATAGTCTTTGTACTATTAATTTTTGGATTCTTTTGGTTTTATGGACGTGTCATTTTTGATGTTATATTTTATCACTGTGGAAAATGTCAAGTGAATCAGAGGTGTTCATTGGATACGCAAACGACACTAGCCGACACACTTGGAGGCTTGCCTCCGCAGCTTGGGTATTTTTTACACCTCATGGCCAGTTATTATCTTCAAGAGGTATATGTTTAGGCAACACCACAAACAATGTCGCTGAATACAGAACAATTATTGAGTTTCTTCATGACTCTTTGTCATTTGTTATCTCTCACCTCCGGGTCTATTTAGATGCTCAGCTGGTTGTGTCTCAGTTAAATAGAGTCTACCATGTTCATGATCCTACTTTACACTGATGATTCCTTAGGGTATGTCTCTTAGAATGAAGCTTTGATTATATTACATAGGAGATTAAATCAAGTCACAGATACTCTAGCTAATCAAATTTTAGATTGGCATCTCGCACACATATAAGAAATACATACACATGCACATGTAAATACATTTTTAAAGGAAAATATAATCCATAAGAAATAAAATGACATAAAAATCCATATATAATATCAAAGTCATCAGAGTAAATAGGTGGGTGGAAGCGCCTCAATAATGTGACCAGTAATGAGTCATGGGGCTTATGCCCTCAAAAAATATACAAGTAGTGCCCTCAACACATGAAAATTCTAGCCTAACTAAGGACGGGGCTTGTGGGTCCTGTTGTAATAATCAACGGTATTTTCCAAACACCGAAAAATATAGACCCATGTCCGTGGTGCCCCTACTACGTGAGGCTGCATAGATGGTGGAAGATCCTCAATCTTTTCCATGGGGACTGTGCGAGTGAACGAGGTAAAATTTCTCTCTACTCATCTCGGAACCCTCTCAGCCTCACCAATTGGAAGCTCTCCTACTACTGTTGGTCCCCCTGCGGCGGCGGTTGTGGCCCCTAGTTGAGGATGTCCCCTGTTCCTCGCGTAATCTGCTGGTCGCACTGGCTCCACATCTGCACATAATAGACACATATCTGTCAAATGATTTGGTATAAAAAAATGATATATATAAAAAACATCATAAAAATTACATATGTTTAACAACAACAAAAAAAGCAAATGATGCAAACTTACCCATCTCTCCTCACTCCTCGCTGAGAGGTACCAGTATCTTAGGATCTTTTGAGAAGTCAATCCCAGCATAGGGGTAATCCTCTATGACCGGGATCTATCACGACAACCAAAAAAAAAAGTTTTCATCAAAGGCCTTAGTGGTCCTTCCCCCTCCCTTGTCGCAGCAGTAGCACCACCCATCTGCATAACGTGGGAAGAGAATTCTGGTGCCCTTGTACCACCTCTCGAGGGGATGAAACTGAGCACTATTTCAAATAATAAAGAGCAAAGAATTGTTCCAAACCCGAAGTTAATCTGATTCTGCAACTAACAATTTGTTAGCTGCCTCTTCATACAATCCAACAATGTGGTGCTCCAATCGAAAATTTATGCATCTAAGCACTGAACTGCACAATTCATCTATGCACGGGAAGCCTGATGCAAAGTCGTAGACCTAGTAATTCACTCGATGAGAAACACTATCACTTGCAGTGATAAGTTTGAGATCTTGCTTATCGGTACTTGTAAGCTTGTTATGTTTGTACCCGCCTCACAATGGAGTCCAATCAACTCTGATATGTTGTGAGGCCTGGAAGGAAAAGAAATAAAATTGACTGGTTCCCCCCTCCTGGAGAGGCCAGTCATAAAATATATGTCCTTTGTGGTTGGAACTAGAGACTGCCCCTCTAGCATAAAGGCCTTTGCATCGGGATGCCAATAATCCACCAAGGCGTTCAGTAGCCCAGGTTGTGCTCGCATGAAAGGACATAGGAAAATTTTTAACAAACCACATTGCGTTAATGTACCAATAACATTCGGGTCCTCCCCAACCAATGCAATAATATCCTCATGATCTCTTTCCCTCCAGTGAACATACATCCTCCAAAAACCCAGTTCAGGAGGGTTAACTCTTGTTTTTTTTTTTTTTTTTACATTAAATAAAGGGTCCATGCGGGCTGTAATGCTGACAGTAGCATGTACAAGCTGGCAGTTTTTCCTTTGCTTGCGTGTACACTAGGGCTGTCATAAGACATCCCACATGGACCTAGGTCCGACCTTTTAAAAGGTGGACACCCCCCCAAAACATGAATTTAAATGCATAAAGAACTAATTAAATTGCAAGAGGGGGTATTAATTACTTACTTGATCCAATTGGAAGCTCGTTCTGTCCACTGAATCTCCCGGAATCGACTTTCTAAACAAAGGGTTTTTTTTGGCTCCATAGTTAATTTCTCAGTTAACAATGGTGATAATGAGTTGTCGGCTTCTATTTATAGACTTTTTGGCCTCTTGTTGTCATTTTTTTTTACCCTTTTGTCATTTTTTCTAAACTAAAAATCATTTAGCATGGTTCAGGAGTTTTCTTTGGATTGTCACGAGAAGTGTTACTTTGGGCATTTGGAAATTTTTTGGAGATTTGGGTGGTTTTGAAGGTCCTTTGGTAAAAAGTCATTTTTTCAACTCGTTGCATTTAAGTTAGGATTCCACCTCTACTTCCTGCATCTTGTTGTCTTTTCCGCTTTTCCATAGGATCGATCCCACCGAGTTGCGACACAAAACCATCATTGCTTCTTTAGAAGTGTCATAATTTAGTGGTAGAGCCCACCCTAACATGGATGCCCTAGGTAGATCCTAGTTTCATTTTGGTGTCCATGCTGTCACTAACGACTATCGGTTCGGGAGTCCTTACTAACTTTCCTGATTACAAGTTTGAACCTCATTCGCATAATTTCGCATCACTCTTGACCTCACCCTAGGGACTCCCAAAACTTAATGGGTCTTCTTTTAAGATCTTTTTAGACCCTCTAAACATGAAAAGATTGTAGAGAGATCTTGTTTCCCTTCACGCTTGTTAAACTGGAATTTTAAGGCATGTCTGTCCAGCAGTAGTTTACCCCTTTTTCGGTCTGTATGGTCAACTGTACGAACAAAGGTATACTCTAGAAACCTTGGTTATCTAGAAGAGTACCCTCAGGTATAATTTTAACCCTTTTTCAGGCCCGAGGGACTAAATTTACGAAAAATGAACCCCCACAGAGTCATAGTTAAGCTCTTTTCAGACTCCCTAAAATTGAAAAGATCACTGAGTGACCTTATTCTTTCACACTCGTTAAAATGGTCCAGAAGAAGATTCCTAACAAAGTCCATAGTTAATCTTTTTTCAGACTCCTTAAAAATGAAAAAATTGTCGAGTGATCTTGTCTTTATCACACTCGTTAATATGGTTTTGAATAGACATCTTGTCGGTGCTAGTTTACCCCTTTTTCAAACTGACTAGACTACCTTCGAAAAAGGTACCCCATCGGAGTCTCCTTTTATGTTTTTTTAGACTCTCTAAATATGCAAAACCGTCGAGCTTACCTTCCCTGGGCTCGTTAAAATTACATCGAAGGACGTTACCATTGTGTGTTTTATTAATCACATTTCCATACCCATGTCTTTGGCCTAAGGCCAGCTCCATGTTGCTCTCAACTGAACCTTTTGAAGCATGCCTTATACGCAAGCCCTGTAACGCTTTGCCTTTGCGTCTTGACACCTTTGGCCCTGGGAGGATTTTTTCTGAATGTCCTTGCTCTGAACATCAGTCTTGTCCTTGCGACTAGAACTAGTATGTTTGCAACACTCATTCCTCCTTTGTAACATAGCATTCTTTTATTCTTTTTCAAGCTTTCAAAAATTATTGAAAAAGACAAAAAAATCAAATATACCCCAAAAAGAGGAAGGGAAAAGTTTTTCTTTTTATTGGAAACACAATGAGTCTCCCTTGGACAAAGCACATCCTTCCATTTGTTCTTCAAGATCTGGGATTTAATATGACCTTCGGAAGTTGTTCTCGCTACATAGAGCTATGTCCTCCTCCGTTTGGTTATTCTTTCAAACATATGGAGAGTTTGTGTTGCCTCCGGCATCGTGAACTTATGTCAATGCCATGTTGCTTGAGTCTCATCATTTGTCATGTTATTGTCCAAAGGAAGTTTTTACCAAACCTGAGTCAACCCCTCTACAGTTTGTCTCTTTCCCTCATGCCCGACGATCCCGAAAGTCCAATCAAGTCTTTGTTCGAAATCAATGAAGCCTTCAGTCTGATCATCAAGATTCACTAGTCCATGACCGACGAGCCATCGAAGATATCTGGGTAGTGAATTTGTACACTCATATTACACTCCTACCCGAGTTTTGAAGATTTTGAAGTTGTTGCTCAAGCTCTGAAGACCTCATCTCCAACCATTAGGCCTTATCAGCTTCTAGAAGATGGATACTATACATGTATATATTTTTGATTTTGAGATGTAGATCCATTGTTTATTGCTTTAGGCTACACTTTATATAGTTATATGACATGGATCTACAATGTATTTGAATAGTAGCCATGATTTTGTTTCATATTGAGTATGGGTATGCCCGCCTCGGTGAAACAATTTTTATTTTGCAGATGGCACCTCCCAAATTCTCGTCCCTGGGCTCACTAGATTGGTACGTTGATAAATATTGATAATGTATTTCGGCCATCAGATGCTCTTCTGACCTCACACATTAGGGGGAATTTGTTATAACCCTAATTTTCACCAAACATGCCTACATGACATTAGGCCATCTCATATTCCTTCTTTGCTAAGCTAGTATTGAACACCTCTTCTTAAAAACACCCTTTTTAAAGGCCCATGCGCCCTGCTCCACTACAGCCCGCGTGTACACTCTAGCTGACTCACTACAACCTTCGTGTACCTACAAAAGCAGGAAAAAAGGAAAGTTGTTGATGGAATAGACAACTTTGGGTAAGTTAACTAAACCTTTCGGCCATGCATGGCTGGTCATTCGACCAACTACCTATCTCCTTCTAGCCTATAAAAGAAGGGGTAAGGGTCCCATTTGAAAGGAGGAAAATCATAGTAAAGAGACTATACCCAATTGAGCATTCCCCTTGTCCCAAACTTTATCCATCCTTGTGCAAAGAGAAGTACAAAGCAAAGTAGTTGGAGGACAGTTGAAGAGGAGCCCAAGACCAGTTTCGAGGAGCAGTGCCGACCACATATTGTAAGTTTACTCTTGTGAAGATTAATACAAAAATGAATACTTTTCCCATCCTGCCATATAATGTGTTCGAGTTGAATGTTTATTTGATGATATTGTCACAACTAACCCAACAATTAGTATATGAAATGCATGTTCGCAACTTTTTGTTTGTTCATGTGTGAATGCAGGTCAGCTTTGGGAGGAGGCTTGCAATCAAAGAGCGAGTGAAAGCAAAGGGATCGACATCAAATGAAGGAATTAAGCTAGAGTTACCGAATCACATTTACACCCTTGTATTGCATGGATGTGGGGTTTTGTGTTGGGTGAATAGGAAAGAGTAGAAGCCTTTGAAATAGTCATTTTCTGCATGCATGATTAGAGCCCTTAAATGCTAAGTCCGTAGGAGGGATTCCCACCCACAACAATGAGCTATATATCTTCAGCATTACATCAGAGTGATATCACTTGTTCAAAAGGGGAGAGCTTATTTAGAGGAAGATCAAAGGAATTCAGACATGGGGAGTAGCCCCAAGGAGAGTTCAGGTAGGGGGAGCATCCCCAAGGGGAAAATGACCCTTTTCCATTGATGTCAAAGGGGGAGATATAGTCACATTGATGTGATTGAAATGAATATTGATGTAGAGAAATGCCTTGTCTACATGTTTCCATCAATGATTGGTGTTGATGTCAATATTGGTATTTCCATCAATGCCAAAGGGGGAGATTGTTGGATCATGTTGCCATTGATGCCAAAGGATTGATGTAAAAGAAAGAATGTCTTGTCATAGTATATTGATGGATCATGTACTATCCTTGATGTCAATGGATTGATGTCAAGTGGAGTCATAGTCATATTATGTCATGCATATATGAATATGGATCAATGAGTTTTCATTCATATATAATGCATAGATGAAGATGGATCAATGATTTTTCATTGATATATGATGCATAGTTGAAGATGGATTGATGTGGTTTCATTGATATATGATGCATAGTTGGATTGATGTAAAGATGACTCATTATTGTATTTTCATTGTGGATAAGGAGTACAAATGGATGAACTCCAAAGTGGTCCCCTTATGGTGAAATCCTTCACGGGAATACGCTTTTCGGTTTAGTTATCCTAGTAGTAAGGTTAGAGAACCCATGCTTAATTGTGGAATAATGAGATGAATATCAATGAATTTTTCAGTGAAACTATCCTATATGGATAGTGCTTGTCAATCCATTTCCGATGGTATGTGGAACGTCACATAACTCCTCACAGTTTGAGATTTATGGCCTTATGAAGTTGGAGGACCCGCATATGTTGGCTTGAAGCCCCAAAAGGTCAAAGAAGTCAAGGTTATTGCAAAGAAGAAATTATTTAAATAATAAAGTGAAGTGACAAAGTCAAAGAGGATTATTTAAATAATAAAGTGAACTGACAAAGTTAGAGAGGATTATTTAAATAATAAAGTGAAGTTACAAATTCAAAGAACATTATTTAAATAATAAAGTGAAGTGATAGAGTCAAAGATGATCATTTAAATAATAAAGTGAAGTGACAAAATCAAGGAGGATTATTTAAATAATAATCTAAATGGAGAACTTTCTAATTATGGAAAGTGGTTATAAGAAGGTTAACCCTAAAATGAGGAAAATGGGTTAAGTGGTCAAGTGACTATTGGATACATGGACAAGTGGAAAATTGGGCAAACTTGGACATAGGTAACTATGTGGAAAAAGTGGTTGTTGTAACCTAGGTCTGCACCCCTACCTCTCTTCTCTCTTTTCCCTATGCCTTCATCAATTTTTTCACCTTTTGGTTGGTCAAGTCAGTTTCCCATTTTTTTTGAGTGACTTGGTTCTTATTCGCTTCTTTCTTGTTTGAGTCTTTGCACATTTCTGTTTTTTTTTTTCTTGAAAGGATAAAATACTTGTCGTATTTGGTTCGGTATGATTTTCATCATGTTTTCCATTGATTGAGCTCATAACAAGTCAACCAAGTCTTTTTGTATGCATAGGAAAGGCCTGCAGACAAACGCAACAATCCAGAGCAGTCAATTTAGGATCAAACTGTGGGAACAAACAAGTTAAATTTCTCTAGTGGAGATCCATCAGGCCAATCAGATCAATGACTCTCGTCCATTTGGGGTTCCAGAATCACGTGTATTGGAGTTACTTATAACACACCTAGAATTTATTTTTTATAAGGTTTTTCCTTGTTTATTAGTCATATTTAGTCATTATCCAGTCTCCTATATTTTAGGGGAGAATATTCCACCTGAAGAATATTCTCTTTCAGTTGACACTTCAGTTTGACTAGTTGAGTTAAGTATAGATGTTGCATTGTTTTTTTCACCATGCAACATTGGGATCATCACCATGATAATTCGAACTTGCATTGGTATCATCACTAGATTGGTGCATTAGCCTTGATTACATGAGTTAACTCTTCACTATTGTCTGTTCAGTTAGTTAACTAAAGACTAGTTGACTAGTTAACTCAACTAGGTGGCAGTTCACTCCCGTAACTACCTGAGAGACTAGACTAGGTGGAATTTCACTCCCGTAACTGTTGGTGTGTGTCCATATCACTCTAGACCACCACTATGGCACATTGGTTCTCCTCCAGTGCACACTCATTGAGCTATACAGAGTCTATCATGTGTAAATTATTCATTATTCACAATGGTTAATGAGAATTCTTCCATTCTTGATCTCCTTCTTCTTCTTTCTCAAATTCTCTCTACAAATGTGTGTATTATTGTTTATCTAGATATATTATGTGCAGTTTCAACACCTTTACAACACAGGGTTTAAAATCAATATTTACCCGAAGTCTTGAAGAGTCGAAGCCTTGAAGTCTCGAAGAGCTAAAGCCCCGAAGTCTTGAAGAGCTAAAGATTCGAAGTCTTGAAATATCGAAGTCTCGAAGAGTTGAAGCCCTGAAGTCTTGAAGAGTTGAAGAGCCAAATACCCAAAGTCTTGAAGAGCCAAAGAACTAAAGATACAAAGAGTCAAATCACATGGAACTCATCAGTCATGACACGTGGCACTCATTCCAAGTAATGTAGTTGTGTCTTTCACCCATTTCCACGTGACACATGTCACCCTTATTTCCATGACACATCAACAGTCGTGACATCATATGATGTCAGGCCACAATGTCACTTCGACGATTTTCCTCTAGGATATTTTCATGCCCAAAATTTGAAACTCCTGAAGCCCTAACTTCTGAAGTGAATCTGAACCGTTCATCGATCATGACACATGGCGACAGATCATTCACATCGACGATTTTCCTCTGGGATATTTACAAGCCTCACATTGGAAACTCCCGAAGCCTAAAATTCCAAAGTGAATCTGGACCATTGATCTCAAATCAACAAGAACCGTCGATCCTTGCAGTCGGTAAATATCACCCAGATCATAGATCATAATCAGATCGATGACCACACTTCATTGCAGGGATGTAAACTTCCCTGACATTAATTTTCTAGAGCGGTCCCGCAATTGGAACCATGGTATTATTGGAAGGGTACATGGAAGCATGCAGGGGATTGCGGGCCCAAAAGTGGTATGAACCCAAACCACCCTCAACAACTTCCGCAATCACATGCCTAAATGACATCAGGTCACCACCTCACCTCCACTCATTCCACTCACTACCCTCACTCCTCTCACCACCTGACACTTGTCTTCCACTCACACTCTCGCATACATATTGCCCCTCTCTTGACGCGACACCTGTATCACTCACTACACGTTGTCAAATGCATAATCCCAATACCTCCATCTTATTCACACCTCCTCTCACCTTTTGACATCTATCCTCACATACCATCTCCCCTCACATCCACTCATCCCACCTCCCCATTAGATGATCACCTCCACGTCTCCCCTCATGACCATTGGTGTTTGCACCCAATTCGTCACTTGGTGAGCAAATAAAGGGTGCTTACATGCCCATTTGGGTATTTCTAGGCATGACAGCTGTAGAGGAAAGGGTTAGAAAAAGAACAACAAAACTATAAACAAGAATTAAATAAAAACAAACTAAAACTATGAGTATATGGAAAAAGAAATAACAAACACAATGGACCAATATCACCAATGTTTTTAGGCTGATCAATTGATGAAATCCAAAGAACAATGAAGAAAGGGAACTATGGTTACTTCTTCCTCCAAAGGAAGGCTCTTGAGGCCCTCAAAAACTTGCTCTCCTTACAATGAGAAAATGAAAATGATGGTGAAAGAACTCAAAGCATATCCACTCAAGAGAGGGGTGGATAGCTCAATGAAATGGTGCTAGTGTGTTATTGTCAAGGAGTGAGTCCTTAAAACAATCTAAGCAGCATAACATTACATGAAATTCCTTGAGAAAATGATGTTTCTTCATGGGTTTTTATAGCATAGCATTGGGTGATTATGTAACTCCTTTGAGGTGTGAAAAGGGGCTCTTTAGGGCTCAATTAGGTCTTTGACCAGCCTACCATGCGGATTCAGCTCAGAATTGATGTCAAATCGGCTTGGGAGCTGATCCATTAGTGGTTGGGAGGCCGACCAATTTCAATAAATGCGACGTTTAGCAGGTGCGCGAGTTTTTGTGCCAACAGCCGCGCGTCATTCGCTCATGCGCTAATTGTACATTGTTGTTCCGTGCATGTGCACGCGCACCCAGATTCTGTAAAGCGCCCTTCAATTTTTGGTTACTTTGTATAGTTTTTGACCCTTTTGCAATGCTGTGAATGTGATTCAGTTCCATGAATAACTTCATTCCTGTTTTGACGATGCTGAGTTCTTGTTGCCATGTGCGGACGAAATTTTAGTGATAACAGATGCCCCCTGATGGATGAGGTTAGGAGCATACGTATAGC
This sequence comes from Picea engelmannii, assembly GCA_009831015.1. NCBI lineage: Eukaryota > Viridiplantae > Streptophyta > Pinopsida > Pinales > Pinaceae > Picea > Picea engelmannii. The sequence goes on from ML849672.1 coordinate 13,709, forward strand.
CGAAATCCATCAAAGTTTCTTTTACTGAGAATGGTGTGGTAAGAGAGAGAAAGAGTGGGACTCAAGACTAAAGGGATCCATGGAATCTACTGAGGTGAGGAAGTGACAGAGGTACAAAGTCAAGAAGTGGGGAGACTCAAGACTGCCCTTGGATGGAGGATGTATGAGACAAATAGTGGCCGCAACCATGTGACAAGGTCAAGTGTCAGGGGGACGTTAAGACTGAAGATAAGTTGTGCCAGAGGCGGAACAAGGTGACCAAATTCAGAGGGTAGAGGTAAGTGACCTGTGGAGTACTCTGAAAATATGGACGATACCGACAAGGGTAAATGATAAGTAATGCTCCAACCAAGGGTGACATGGGTTGCGTGTGGCCAAAAAGGAAGGAAGTCGCTAATGGTGACGACAAAAGAAAATGTAATGACTGGAAATAAAGGCGTTTGTACAATAAATAATGAATAATGTGGGAAAAATGTACAAATACAGAAACGGGTGCCCCAGTGTGAAATGAGTGCCCCGGGGAGGGAAGAAATTTCTGGGAAAACAGATGAAGGGTGGGGGCCCCATTGGTGAGTTTCTGTATGAGGTAGGTGAAATGAAGATAGGTTCGCAGATGGGCAAACTGATGGTGGATGAAATGAAGGGTTCATGATCCTGCGGGGGTGCAGGGAAAAAGAATAGAACCCTAAAGTGATGATCTGGGAGTCCATATGGGAAAGCTAGAAAAATGAGGAGAAGGAGTATGTGGTTAATATGCAACATGATGAAAGACTATCGGGAATCCCATCCCTAAAGGGTAATGAAGAACAACATGAGTGTCAAAAAGTGCCAAAAGGTGCTATGAATGGGACAACTCATGTAGGTGAGAATGCTACCGGGTTACAGTACTGAAGATGCAAATGGAGGTGTGAGTACTACAGAGTCGGAAAAGATGATCCTAAAGGCACATATCAGAGGGTGTGACTAGAAATGGAAATGCAATACAACGGGGGAGACTACATGCCAGTGTTGAATATATATACCTGAAGGGATGATGCCGGTGACCAATGACCAAGTACCTGTGCACAGAACAACCAAATACCCAAAGTGAACTATATTTGAAGAGAATCAAAGATATGAGCATGTATTTGACAAATGCGACTATGCGCATGCGTACTTGACCATGATATGGAAGGCTCCCTGGGGGCTCAGGATGAAAAGTATCCCAGGGACAACTGTGATGTAGGCGGCGGGATGCTTATCCCGTGGCGCGTATGGCGTAATCAGGAACAAAGCGTCTAAGGAAGTTCTCTTTGCCCTGTAGACTCTGTAGTTGTCGTAAATTCCGAGGAGGTGGAATTTCGGTGATGGATTTGAATTTAAGGGGGTCCACGGTAATACCGCTTTGGGAAACGATAAAACCAAGGAGGCGCCCTGCGGTGATGTAGAACACACACTTGAGAGGGTTCAAGCGGATGTTATACTGATGACACCGTTGAAAGATGATTCGTAAATCATCGAGGTGTTGGGTACGCTTCTTAGATCGAGCTGTGAGGTCGTCCAAGTAGGCGAGGATGAGGGCATCCAGGTCATGAAAGATGTATGTCATGGCCTGCTGGAAAGTTGCGCCGGGGTTTTTGAGGCCGAAGGGCATGAAACGATATGAAAACGTACCCCACAGGGTAATGAATGCGGTTTTATATTGATCGGCTGGGTGAATTTGAATTTGTTTATAGCCATAGAATCCATCCATAAAGGAAAGAGCCTCATGGCCGGCGCAGTCATCGATAATTTGATCGATGAAAGGCGTTGGGAAGTTGTCCTTTGGACATGCATTGTTGAGATCGCGAAAATTGGTGCAGACGCGAATAGAGCCCTATTTTTTGTCGATGGGTACAGGGTTGGAAACCCATGAAGTGTAACCGATGGGATAAATAAATCTGGCCGTACGTAATTTGTCAATTTCGGCTTTGATAGCTGCGACCTTAGATGGGTGTAGCGGTCATTGTTTCTGGCGAACTGGTGTGATGTCAGGCCAGGTGTCGATGTGATGCTCGACAATAGATGGGTCAAGGTCGGGCATCTCTGTGTATGACCAGGCAAAAATATCCCTGTATTCCTGGAAGAGGGCTTTATATGCGGCGATTTCCTGAGGAGTGCACGCAGCTCCAATGATGATTTCTTCGACGACGCCATCTTTAATGGAAATGTCGATTTTGATGGTGGGGGAAATGTTGGCCAGATTACCTTCTTCAAAAGTGTCGGGTGCAGGAATGGGAATGTTGAACCAATCAATAGGCCCGAATGGGATAAAATCTTTGGTTTCGACCGCGTAAATGGGGTTTTGGTTAGGAGGCATGAGGGATTCCTGTGGAAGGAAGAGGGCACAATGATGTAGTGCGTCCCAGGGAGAGACTGGGCATTGTAGCTCTTCCAGTATTTCTTCTTCGCAGTGGAAACGACGGGAATATAATGGATCATGAGGAGTGATCTCAGTGATAGTGGGATTGCCCCCTGCTGAAGAAATGGAGGGGGTATCGCTAGGAGAGAGTGAGGGTTCACTCGGCATAAACCATATATTGAGGTACTGAGGGGTACCCGTAGTTGTAGGATGGAGAGTCTCCGTAGGGGGATGAGGGTGAGAGTTGGGTGGGTTACGGGGTAAATCCTCATATACGCCATCTACGAACCAAGGAGGCGTTGGGAGTGCCTCAGGTTCAGGGGAAATGACATGAAAATCCTCGAGTGGTAAGGTAAGGTCAATTACCGCCGCTGCGAGTTGGTGATGTATAGCCACTTGACGTTGCCTATATGCTAGGATCATAGGACACTGGTATGTAAAATGTTCTAATGAATCGCAAAGAGAGCAAAGGCATCTCATGTGTTCATTGACTGAAGTACTGACATAACGAATGTCAGTGATACTTGTTGTGGAGGACGTAGCAGGGCGTGGGTCATTCTGAAAGTTCTGGCATACAACAGCTAAAGTTCTGGCATACAAGTTGTGGCAGTGTTGGGCAATGATGAGTGTAATGGCCATACTCGGAACAGATAGCACACACAAATTTGGTCCTCAATGCTTTACTACTGGAAGGTTGGGTGGTAGCAGTAGGACTAGCAGTCGTGATGGATGTTGTGGGAGTTTGATTGAGGGGAATTAAATTCTGTAATTTTGGTAGTGATGGGCAGTTGTTGGTTTGGTGACCCTCTTTCTCACACAATGCGCAAGGTGGTGGAATGCACGGAGGAAGTGGAGTTGTGGGATCCTTCTTCTTTCTCCTGCCCCCAGCTGTAGTAGGGGGGGTAGGGAGTATGGGGGTAGTGGGGGTGAGGACAGGAATCATCATGGGAAGTCCTTCCTATGGGCAAGGGACCATCTCAGGTGGATGTAAATACCATACTAGGATGGCTAACACCATATTGGGTAGTGTGAGCGTTGCGGCTACCTGGAAAGATTCTATACCGGGTGGAGGGTAAAAGAAGGGAATTTGAGTGAGGGGTCGGGGAACTGTCTCCCAAATGGGACTAGGCCCCTGAGGGGGTGTGGATTCATGGACTGTGGGGGTCGATGGGTTCACAGGAGGCTCCTGCGAGAGTGATGCTGTGACTGCTGAGACATCAGGAATGACTGAAGCCTCCTGAGGAGGATGAGCATCCTCCGTGTGAGTTTCGTTAGAGGATACGACACATACCTGATTAGGGGGAAGGAGTGGTGGTGCTCCATGGTACGTCCCTAACAAGGATGGATCTTTGAAAATCTCAGGACCCATATCTACTAGTGGATATGCATCTCTGTTGGTGTGAATGAGCGGAAGAATGTTATCGAGATTGGCAGATGGGTTTGGCTCATAATGTGAGACTTGGTAAATGGTCACAATCTTTTCGTTGTGGGGGAACATGATTGTCCGAAAGACGGATGATTCCACTACCTTCATAGCATACATGTAGCTATGTCCAAACAAGATATTGTAATCAAGTTGGGCGTCGATAACTTCAATGTCAATGAGGATAGTTTTGCCCCCGAGTTCCACGGGGACATTTTGGAAAAGCCCTTCAGGAGATGATGGTCTTCCGTCATAAGCTCTTAATGTGATGGCGGAAGGTATGAGTTTCGGGGAACCAAGCTTCTGCCATACTGTTTTGGACATGATGCATGTAGATGCCCCCTCATCGATGATACACCAATGGATGGTGATGTTCCGTATTTTTACTGGTATTTGAATAGCGACCAAGGCAGGAAGACGAGGTTCACAACTATCAAGGTCAAAGGTGATGAGTCGAGTATCAGCAGGGTCGACTGACCCTAAAGAGGAAAGTAGAGATTTCCGTTGTGTAGGACAAGTCTGGAGGACTTCCAAGACTGACATGGCAGTCGGGGATTGTGCTAAGTCATCTACTAAGCTGTAGTTATGAGTGGCCCTAGCCTGTGGGTTGTGGAAATTCCTGCGCAACGGGATGCGAGGAATGCGTAATGGTGGTTCGACGAAAGGGCGAGGGATCGCCAATGGGGGTCCCGTGGTGGCACCTATTAGTCCGTCTGCTTAGTGAGACATCCCAGGTTTGTCTTGGCCAAATGGCAGAGGTTTTGGAAGATTAGGAAGTACTGTGTATAAGTATCCTGACTGGGCATAAATGAGGTCATATTGTTGATCTTTGCTGATGGCTTCCTCTTCAGATTGTGGGAAGGTGGAAGCTACATCCTTTCCAAGGAGAGCGACAAGTGATCTAAGAAACCAGTCAAGACATTGTTGTTTGGTGGTTTCTTCTTTACACAAACTACGTCGCCTACGCCACTCATGAATGTGGTCAATGATGTGGGTGGCTGAGGTCTGTTTGAAGTTAGACACTAGTTCTATACCGTTGTCATGGCGGATGGGTAATTGGAAGAAAGTTAAGAATGATTTGGCCAATGATTCAAAGGTTGTATGGGACCCTGATTTTTCTTCGACATACCATTTGGTTGATGGGTCAGTAAGTGTGCGTTGAAATAGTCACAATCTGACGGAATCATCCATAATGCTATTGGAAGAACACCATATATGAAAGGTCATGACATGATTGGTGGGGTCATCCCCTGCCTTTCCTTCAAACTTTGGTATGTTTGAAGGAAGTTTGGTTGGCATTGCAGGCCATGTGGCATCATGCAATATAGGATCATTAGTGAGCTTGGTGAGATCCGAAATGTTGAGAGAGGCCAAGTATGGCATCTGTAGTGGGGTGGGAGGGTTAGCTCTAGCCATGGTGTGTTGTGAACCTGACCCTTGATGGGGACTAGGTGGGTTGGTGCTCCCTCCTTGAGAGGAAGTGGGTCCCCCGCTTCCGTGCAAAGGAGAGTGAGTGAATGTATGTCCTTGGGGAGTGGACCCAAGTAAGGTAGAACCAAGCAAAGCTGATCCTAAGATAGTGGCACTCACAGGAGTGTGTGAAGGAGGTACCGTTGAGCGGGTACGACCAGATACTCCCCCTAAGATAGGAGGAAGGTTGAGCAAGCATTGTGAACGATGGGGGTTCTGTGGTTCCCCAATGATGTCAGACTAGTTGTGTGAAATGTGTGCAACAAGTGGTGAGAGAAATATAGAAACAAGAGTCTTTTGCTGTAATTGTTTACACAATATATGTATCAAAGTCAAACTGTAATCAGATGTGCATCATACATAAATGAGAAAGAAGCATATATGTGGGTAAGAGGGTTTTGTCTGCATGGGGGAATCAAAAGAAAGCAAATGCTCGTGTCCTAGAAGACGTAACGTCCTTCCTCTCAAATAGCACTGGACCTTCCAATAGTACTCAACAGTGGGGTCTGAAGTCACCGGAAGAGAAACTAGTGAAGGATGAAATAACTGGTTATAATGAGGGGTAGAGGGGGCAATATCACGAAAGAGCTGGCGATACTTCCCAATAGCCACACAAAATCCAATCAAGGTGCGATTGCAGCCCACAATCGCCACCTGGGTAGATGTCCTAAAGTTGGTTACTAGGTACCTCGGTCCAAGTGCAGCATTTAGATTTTCGGCCTAAGAAATGGGTCATGGGATGGATCCCATCCCAGAGGTGGGTGCCTCAAGAGGGGACGCACAGAACAACCGGACCTCGGCCTTCGACCCTTCACGGGTATCTCCCTGCTTTATGGTGATTGGAACACTGGACTTGGAGGATTTGAGGTTCCCTATTTGTCAACTTCCATGTTTGAAAATGTGAGAACTAGATAACAGGGGGTTATTTGGATGCCTACCCCCGAAATCCTACCTAGACTAAAAACTTCTTTTGGCACCTCCTGTGTAGGACAACTTAGTGAGTTGTTTATAAAGTTTTTAGATGAATTTGTTTTGTGAGGCTGGGGCTGAAAACCAACCTCGTTTGATTAAAAGTGGGAGTGGATAGTCCTATCAAGAAAAGATGGGGTTTTTTCAGAATCCCTTTTGAGGAGACCTACTTTAGACCACCACGTTTCGAGATGAGGCTATGTGAGTGAGAAAGTGACTTTTGTGTGTGAGTGAAAGTGTACCAAATTTTAGTTATTTAGATATCACCTTGCAGCATGTGGATGTCGCTTGGTCCTTTACAAGAGTTTGATTACCTATTTAGCTAGATGTCATTGGTACAACCTTGCGGAATTTTAAAAGCCCTAGGAAACTAGCATGTGGACATGTGGTCCGTTACTATCCTTTATCTCCTTATGTGTGAGTTAATCTAGAAAAAGCATGAAACTATCCTAGATTGAACATGTGGGCATGTGTGGGCCCATTACAAACCTTTAACTCTCCTAGTTTTTTTATCTAAGAAAGAAAAATTCCAAGCACTATCCTACTTTTATGACATGTGGGCATGTATGGGCCCGTTACAAATTTAAGATATGTTTGAAAAATGAAACTAAGAGGGGTCCCAAAAGGGCCTTTGTCCTCTCCTAAAAGTTTTTGAATTTTGTTGAGGGAGATGAAATCATTTTCGCAATCCTTTTCTAGTTCTCAAGATCGCTTGATGGTGCAAGAGAAGAGCATACTCAAGATTGTTACTTCAATTTCTAGTCCCAAATGTGAATTAGGTGTGATTACTTATTATTGACCAACTTAGATTATAAATCAAAGCAAGCCATCCACATGGAAAAAAGAAAATAAGGGAAAATGATTTTTATCCACCTAAGTGCTTATGTTTGTTTGAATATCCCCTTTATAAGTTGAGGGGCCTAAGTGGTGCAGTATTTAGAGCATGCATATCATCATTCTTAAGAAGGAAAATGACTTTCCCCACATCCCAAGACCTTACAATGTGAAATTAAGATCAAATGCGCGCCCATTGGTTCATACACAGGCGCACAGAGCGCATGGGCACTATTTAAATTGAGCCAGAAAGCGCATGCGCGTGGAGAGAAAATGTTGAGCAGGTGCATGCGCGCACGATGCACGCCTGTGGGGTGGAATACCCGCGCGCCTGTGGAAAATGGCCGAGAGAAGAAATCCGGATGGATCTCTCAATTCTCCCTTGAATTGACTGGTTAGCAGGTCAGCAGAGGCTGGTTTGGGCACCTGCAAGTTAATGAAAGCAAAAGGAAAGCAAAATAAACCCAAATGAGGGAGGAATTGATACCTTCTCCCTAGTACAGTCACCAATCTGTTTGCACCCAATTCGTCACTTGGTGAGCAAGTAAAGGGTGCTTACATGCCCAGTTGGGTCTTTCTAGGCATGACAGCTGTAGAGGAAAGGGTTATAAAAAGAACAACAAAACTATAAACAAGAATTAAATACAAACAAAATAAAACTATGAGCATATGGAAAAAGAAATAACAAACACAATGGACCAATATCACCAATGTTTTTAGGATGATCAATTGATGAAATCAAAAGCACAATGAAGAAAGGGAACTGTTGTTCCTTCTTCCTCCAAAGGAAGGCTCTTGAGGCCCTCACAAACTTGCTCTCCTTACAATGAGAAAATGAGAATGATGGTGAAAGAACTCAAAGCATATCCACTCAAGAGAGGGGTGGATAGCTCAATGAAATGGTGCTAGTGTGTTATTGTCAAGGAGTGAGTCCTTAAAACAATCTAAGCAGCATAACATTACATGAAATTCCTTGAGAAAATGATGTTTCTTCATGGCTTTTTATAGCATAGAATTGGGTGATTATGTAACTCCTTTGAGGTGTGAAAAGGGGCTCTTTAGGGCTCAATTAGGTCTTTGACCAGCCTACCATGCGGATTCAGCTCAGATTTGATGTCAAATTGGCTTGGGAGCTGGTCCATTAGTGGTTGGGAGGCCGATCAATTTCAATAAATGCGTTGTTTAGCAGGTGCGCGGGTTTTTGCGCCAACAGCCGCGCGTCGTGCGCTCATGCGCTAATTGTACGTTGTTGTTCTGCGCATGTGCGCACACACCCAGATTCTATAAAGCGCCCTTCAATTTTTGGTTACTTTGTATATTTTTTGACCCTTTTGCAATGCTGTGAATGTGATTCAGTGCCATGAATAGCTTCATTCCTGTTTTGATGATGTTGAGTTCTTGTCGCCATGTGCGGACGAAATTTCAGTGATAACAATTGGGTTGTCAGCCATTCCAGTGAAGCTATTCATAGGTATAGATGGCATCTGACAAGGTCGATGCAAAATTCTGTTCGCCGTTAAAATCTCTGTCATAGACAGAGAACATGGAGATCGCCCCTATTCGATGCAACCAGTTCCAAAACACTTCAGAAGATTACCTTCTTTCTCAAGTAGATATCTACCAATACAACCAGTTGTCTCTGGTGGCCTCCAGCTCGCAGGCATGCCATCATTCAACAAAAAACTATGTTCTTCCACTCCAAGTATTTTCCTTCCATCTCAGTTCCTTTAGCGCATGCATTAGTTCTATCTCAGAGACAATATTAGTTTTTAATTGATTAATTCTAGAATTTTCTTAGATTAGGGAGAACAGTGGCCTTCTCTGTGTGATAAGAACCACTCTTGTTGATTAATTCCAGTGTCATAGTCAAGTTAATAATTTTTTTTATGAAAAGTTACCTAAAATTAGGTCTCAGTCCCCTAAGGACGAGAACCTCTGCAACTTTGTTAAATAGGGGATCTTTGAATTTTTTGAGGGTTGAATTTTTTGGGAAAGGATAGCAATACATTAGACTGGTTGGACCCTTTGTATGCATAGATTAAAGATCTCTACCTGGTGAACATACTCTTGATGACAGTGTTTTATTCAAATATTCATGTGTTTTTATTCTTATCTTGAATACAGTTTTTGATTTGTGCACAGTACATTTCATTTTCTTTCAACTATTGTATAAATTGTTTTTACTGATCTGAAACGTGTCAAACAACTAATGCTTTTGTGAAAATTTGTTTTATTTTCAACCCGTGGGAGTGTTGGCATAGGGGCAGACCCATGGTTTAGTTCTAATAGCGCACCAAAAAATCCTAACTACTAGCCCTTTCGGCAACACCTGCAAAGTAGATGCAGTCTCACCCGAAGTAGCAATAGGGGATTGCAGGACACAGGTATCTATAATGAGAGGAAATAGAAAGTGGATCCAAGGAAACAATACACATCAACCTAGTTATTCCTTATCTCCTTTAAGCCTACTGCACGAGCTATATCTTAGATATAACACAATGATGCAATAACAGAATAACAGAAGGTCAAAGAACACAACATCAATCACACAGAACAACAAGATATACATGGTTCACCCTCTCCCTAGGGCTACATCCACATAAATGTGTTTCTTGATATTATAGGAAAATAGATAGTTCTATATGCACACTTAGCTCACAGATCTCTCTCTCTTCTCTCTCTTTCTCTCCCCACCCTACACACCCATCTTCAAGGTTGATCCTCGCACCCAACTGAAGATCTTACAACACCAAAGTGTTCTCACAAAGATCACAATAATACCTAATCTCAACCAACAATAAAAATAATAACAACAACCATTACTGAACCCCTCTTCTCTCATATAGGTTCTTATTTATACATTACAATAGCTCTTGAACAAACTTAGGTTGAACTCTAGGTGTCAAAACCCTAAATACAAAAACCCTAAGTCCACTTTGACCCACATTTTCCAGGCTTCGCCAACCTGTCTTTCCATATTTTCCACGCGGTGCTCCAAAGAATGCATTGGTGTCTTTTTTCACTTGTTGAGTTATCCATGATCCATCCTCCTTGCTGATATTTTCTCCTTGATCTTCTCGTCCAACAACTTTTTTTCCCTTACTTTGCTCCTTATTTTTTGCTTCTTTGACCACTTTGACCCAATCTTAGTCAATGTGCCTTCCACACAGTTCACACTTCGTCTTTTCTTTTCCTTTTTCTTCTCTTACTTTCTTAATCCATAACCAAGGGCCAACATGCACCCAACACTCACTTTTGACTCATCCCGAGGCATTGTAGGTCTGAACCTTATGTTTCACTTTGACTTCAAATTGCGCAGAGAATCATGTTCTTTCTGATCTATCCCTCCCCACAGTGTGTAGATTTTCTTTTTTGTGTCTGGTACCCAAATTCAATTGCACCTAGTACCTAGAACCTTTTCCTTCTGCTTCTACTGAGAGTTGTGAGGTAGTTGGTTGTCATAGTACAATTTCAACTAGCTCCCATTCACCAAACATTCCTTCCATTCTCTGTTCAAAGTCTTCAACTGTACAGCTCCTTCTTCTATAACATAGGCCACCTCATATGGTCCTAGCCAATGTGTTCTGAACATTCCTGGGTGCTTCATGAACTTGATTTCATATACCAATACCATATCTCCTTGCTTAAAGGCTTTCTTCTTGATGTGTCTGTCATGGTAAGCCTTCTCTCGTTCCTTCTGTACTTGCTGATGGAATCCTACAATAAATCTATCTTCCTCTATCTCTACCAACTGCGCAAGCCTATTTTTCACAGTTCCAGTGTCATCCATATCTATAAATGTTGCAATTATTAAGTTAGGAACTAAATATTCCATAGGTACTACTACTTCTAGACCATAAACTAATTTAAAGGAGGTCTACATTGTCAACTTCTTGCAGGTGGTTTGATAGGCCCATAACACTGCTGGTACTCACAAATCCCAATCATCTCTATTCACACTGCAAATATTCGTCAATGATGTCTCCAAGATCTTGTTGAAATATTCAACTGTACCATTTGCCTACAGGTGGTATGGAGTGCTCTTCTGGTGATGAACTTCAAATTCCCGAGTCAAGGCTTCAATAGTGTTATTAATAAAATGTGTACCTTGATCACTCATAAGGATCTTTAGGAATCCAAACCTAGTTATGATATCATCAAATATGAATCACGCAGTTGTAGTTCCACTACAGTCCTTAACTAATTTGGCTTATGCCCATCTGGTCAAATATTCTGTCGCAGTGATTATGTATCAAGCTCTTGTGCGCTTTCTGGGTGGGTTGATAGGTCCCATGAAATCAATGGCCCATTTCTCAAATGCCTGTAGGGTTAGCTGGGGTGGTAAAGGAATTTCATCTATTTTGGAAGGTTTCCCAACTCTTTGGCATACATCACAGGCTCTGTAGTATTCCTTAGTGTCTCTGTTGAAAGTGGGCCACCAGAGGCCAGCTCTAAGAACCTACTGCGCTATTGATTTTCCTGCTTAGTGTCCTCCTGTGATGCCTTCATGTGATTCTTCCATAATCAATGGTATTTATGCCTCCATAAAACATCTCCTCAAGATCTCATCAGGTCCCATCTTATATATATGTCCAGCTATAAGTGAAAAATATGCAACATGAACTACCAACTGTTTCTTCTGAATGACTATGTATTCGTGAAGTGCCAAACCTATTGATAGGAACTTAACTATCTCGATGAAGTGATCATCAACCTTTCTGATGGAAAACCACTGTGCATCTGGTAGAGTATCCTCCAATATAGTAGGTTCCTCTCCATGTTCTAACCTGGACAAGTGGTCAAGTCCCTTGTTCATTCTCCCTGGCTTGACCACAATCTCAAAATCATATTCTTGGAATAACAGAAGCCATATGCATATCCTTCCCCCCAACATTGGCTTGTTGAATAGGTATTTCAATGTAGAGTGATACAGAAACATATTAAAATTCCCTCCCAACAAGTAGTGACGAAACTTCTGCAGCGAATAGACCATGGCTAAACCTTCTCTTTCGGTGCTAGTGTAATTTACTCAGCCATTGAGAGCTTCCTGCTAGAAAAGGCTAACGAATGGTCAATATATCCTGCTCCTGGATTTGCTAACACTACTCCCAATGCAATATAGGATGTTTCAACATGCACATGGAATTCCTTACTCCAATCTAGGAAAACCAGAATAGGCACAGTGACCATTTTCTGTTTCAGTGTGTTGAAGCTCTGTTGGCATTCTTTTGTCCATTGAAACTGACAATATTTCTTCAAGAGATTCTCCATGGGTGTTGTAATCTATGCATAGCCATTAATGAAATTTTTGTAGTATCCAATATGTCCCAGCGTAGTGTGCAACTGTCTTACCAAAGTAATAGGGGGTAGATCAACAATGATGGCAATCTTGGATGGATCTACCAACAACCCCTGCTTATAGACAATATGGCCTAGTAACACTCCAAAGGGTGAAAATAAGACACACTTATTTAGGTTCAGGTAAATCTGACATTTCCTGCACTTATCCAACATTAGTATTAAACATTCAATATGATTTTGCAATAAGATAAAAATAGTCCAATCATCAAAATATGCTTCCAGAAATTTATGTTGAAATTCCTTAAATGCTTGGACCACCACCTGTTGGCCCTTGACCAAGTTTTGGGAGATCCTTGGTCAATTTTGACCTATGTTGGGACTTCAATAGCCTGTCGAAGGAGGAGCGAAAGACAAAGAAAAGATCGTGGAATCTAGACCCCTTTTTGGGTCCTTTTTGGGATTTGGGATTATGTAACAGGTATGGGATGTCGTCCCATGGGTTTACCCATGTTTAGGCCTATTTCGTAAAGTATAAATAGATGTCTAGGCAATGTAAGAAAAGAGAAATTATGAATGGCTAAGTGATATATCTATGTGATTGAAGGATTGTAAGTTATTTGTGCATACTGTGTGAGACTTGCAGGGATACATGTAAGTAATTGTAAGAAGGCTTGGTGATTTACCCTAACTCGAAGAAGGAGGATCTAGCAAAATGCGCACAGATCTCCTGTCTTCTATGGAGTAGTATTTTGATGCTATGTGCCTATAATAAGCTTGACAGATATAATAAAGAAGAAGAGTTGGTAGTTGTAGCCCCAGGGTGAGGGTGAACCACGTACATGTTGTGTTGCTATGCTTTGTGCCATGTGTTGATGTGTTTATGCCTTTATTTTCTAAGTGCTTTGATATAGATGGATAAATCTATTTATGATTTGTGTTAATGATGTATATGAATGTTAGATATGAACTATGTGAACTTGATTAGTGCTTAAATATGTTAGATCTAATCTATCTCTTTATACTAAGTGCTTGGATACGTTAGATTTGAATGAATGTTGAGATGCTTTGTTTTATCTTTGGAGTAGATACTAAGTGAATGTTGATGATATGTAGTTGCTAAGTGATCTGTTAAGTATTACAATCACAGATCTGTGTCCCAACAACATAACCATTTTTTGGCACAGGGGAAGACCCAAGGACTTCGACGTTGACTATGTTCTAGATGAGGAAACACAGGTGAATATTATGACAAAGAGAACTTGGGAACTTTTAGGGAAGCCTGACATGACTCCTTCATTGGGAGGAACCTATGTGGAAAGATCACCTAGATACCTATGAATTCCAATGGAAATTCGAGAAAGGAGGATTTTGAGATTGTTAAATTTATTGAGAACAATGCCCCATTTACCATGTTACTAGGAAAACCTTGGATTGAAAGAAATCAGGCCAGAAGGTAAGAAGAAGAAGTTTTAGAGTAGAAGAAGAAAGAGTTAAAAGATTTCATGACTAGAAGGATCGCACACTTAATTGAAGAACAAAAGAACAGATCGAAGCTATTTAACACCAGATATTCGGATGTCGAAGTTGCAAGAACACTAGAAGAACCACAAAAGATTGAAGTACCTATTCTAGATAAAGAAGAAGTACCACCCTTGAATCTTAGGAAAGAATCTCAACAACACGAATTAACTATGCCAAAACAAGATAAGAATTAGAATGGAAAAAGGCATATCGAGACAAAGATCACTGGAAAGAAAGCTAGAAAGCTAAGTAAGAAGAGAGCTAAGATCAACAAGTTACAGAAGGTTCTAGAGGGAACTTCACAAAAGTAAAATTTTCAAAACTTGAGCTTCACTAGGATAACAAAACAACATCACATGGCACTTCTCCATGGCGAAGCTATATAGCCGTTGGGACCAATATAACCATTCGTCTAACCCTCTGAATGGGTAGAAAGGCATTTATGGTTTTCCAGTAGGCCATTGGACTGTGCCATAACGAACATAACAGAGTTAATGAAGGATTTTCGCCCATTGCAAGCAATTTGTTGCCAAGTTATCTATTTATCCGTTGTTCCATGCATTGAGAACAGGTTTTCTAACCGTGAGCCCAAAGACTTGTTTATTTTACACATTGATCATTGCGCTATTGTCCTCTATTCCATTGTTGTGTCTAAGTTACTCCTCGAACCTGAAGATTTCCAACCCCGAGCATGTATGTCAGACGAGTTCAACGCTACAGAGAAAGTTGTCGAATAATTTCTGATTGATCTCATGACTGAAAGAGTCATGTTGATGTTTACAAGTATACAAGCTTCATCGATGAAAATAGTGCAAGCCTCTCCGTTGACTGCTCGCAAAGCTAGACCATCCCAACCATCAACAGAAAAGAGAACTAAGCATAAAGTCAACCTCACAAATGAAAAATTGATTCCAACCATATTTCTCGATTGCATCCTTCCTCTGGCTGGTGCGGTGAATCGTGATAGTGTACCAAGAGAATTCGAGTACACCATGGTCACTGTGTACCTCTCAAAGGGGATACACGCAGTTTAGACAGAGTAGGATAATATCACAGTGTTGAAGTTCAATGACTTCAACCTCAGAGATCGCAAGATCTATGGTATGCTCACCCCATACAAGTACCTAACCATAACAAAGGGAAAGAATTCAAATATCATCCCTCAGTCATGGACGATGATTCTCGCGCAGTCCACCCTGCTGAATGTCATGATGATGCCACAGTTCAAAAGGCACCAGGAAGTCAACGCATGTGTGAAGATTCCACTGCCATGTTACCATGGTAGCTACTTATGGCTAGACTGCCACATTACATTTGACCCAACATTGATCCACAGGATCACAGGATTGAGTATGCAAGGAACCAACCCGTAGGACTTTTATTCAGGAAAAAACGCAGATCGCGCACTTGCACAACAGATCAAGGATACATATGGCGACATTGAGAAGGGAACAAGAGGATACAAGGTAGATTCCATCCAGAGTGGTGCAATGCACCTAACATGTCAACTGATAGATGGAAAGTTAGTAAGGAAGAACCAACCTACGTATTGCAGGGAAGTGAGCAAAAGTCCTATAGATGAACTGGGCGAAGTACCTAGTTAACCAGTTGGAACTAGATTTCTGAGAAGCACAGGATTAGGGTTATGAATTTCATTTTATCTCGCTCCTGGTCCTCATTGCATTTGTTTCCTGGGAGATTCCAGAAGGAGCAACCTTCCTCGACATAGAGCTATTTGAACCACTTGCTGCGAAGTTCGCTACCCTATGATATTCAACTAATATGAACAAACAATGGCAATCGAATGTTGTGTTTCATACATACTACCTCCAGCTAAAGTGAGCCATCGAAGCTAAGCCTCACATGACTCTAAATACCTTACAAAGGTTCTGACCACTTATGAAGTTTAGCACAGATCGACACTTCATCTACATTACAGTGCAAGCAGATGAACATAAAGAGAAGTTCTAGTCATATTATAAGCTTACATAAGAATACCTTGAATAAATAACTAAGGAATGTTCTGTTGACCTCCCTATCCATGCCAACCCTATAGATATATCTGATCTTCATAGACCAGAGGCCCCTCATAAAGAACATAATACACCCAAGAAGATTGAGGAGGTCCAAAAATTAAGTAGCACCTTAGGAAATACTCCTTCAATATCACCTGACTGAGGGGGTGATGAAGAAGTAGGAGCTAAATAGAAGCCCATCAAAGTAAAACCACCCAGAGACAAGGTTGGACCCTTGAAGAAGAGGAAGGTTTCCCCCCTAAAACCTTCTTCTTGGGATAAATCGAAAGCCACCATGACCAATATGTAGACTGCCCTCACCTACGATGATTTTGACTTCATCATTGCAACCCTGAACGACGCTTCACTGGAAATAGCAAGGAAAAAAGAAACCAAGTAGGAATAAATATATGAGAGAATTGGAGTCGAACTCTGAGGGGTACAATAGGCCCTTCAGTCCAGCTGTGTAGTCTCCACTACGCCCCTACCATCGGGAGAACTAGAGTTGGGAAATGAGCCAACCCAAATCCATCAACTAGCTGATATAGTCGAAGCTCACCTTCGATGAGCACAAGAAGAAAAAGAGAAAGCCACCCAAGCCTTGAAGCAAGTGCAAGGAGTACTTGTAGAACAACATCGAGCCACAAAATAGGAAAAAATTTCTCTCTAAGAAAAGTTCGATGAAGAAAAAGCATAGATGTATCAAGGAAAAGAACAGTGGTTCACGGAGCAACTCAAAGTGAAAGAAGCGGTCAACAGAGCACTTCACTCTATGACAGTCACGGAAATAAAGATAGAGGACCAAGTCGCATAGCAAGTAGAGCAGCTTGCAGAAGCTATCCAACAGCTACAACAACGCATAAAAAACTTAGATCTCTACGCAATGCCCGAGACTCTACAGGATGTAAGGGATCAAAGAGAAACAACTGCTCAAAGCAAAGTTGAAAGGATAAAGGCCCTTGCCATGGAATGTAAGAAAATTACTGATCACAGTGCCCAGACCTACGAGAAACTCACTGAGAATCCAAAATTGAAGGCACTAGAGTCACATCTCCAAGAGGCAAAGTATCAAGTCGAAACGATACAAGCACATCTGAAGCCTCTATCAACTGTGGAAAGAATGAAACGCTCCCAAGAGAAACACACCACCCAGAAAAAGATCCACACTATCCAAAGAAGAGTTATGGAAGTAACTTAGAGGCCCCAACCTGTACAATATAATGCCTACCAATTGTTCACAGAGGTCGAAGAC
The DNA here is from genome assembly GCA_009831015.1 of Picea engelmannii. Classification (NCBI taxonomy): domain Eukaryota; kingdom Viridiplantae; phylum Streptophyta; class Pinopsida; order Pinales; family Pinaceae; genus Picea; species Picea engelmannii. The sequence goes on from ML849672.1 coordinate 30,874, forward strand.
CGAGGAGCAGAACTCGAACAGGTTGTCACTGCAGCTAAACAAGGACTGGCGGGACCTGTGAATGAGGTAGTCATCTAAGAGTTCACTGAACAGGAGGTTGTAGCACAACAACATGCCGAAGCATCTCAGTCCAAGATCAAGGCTTTCAAAGCAGAACTACCTAGATCAGAGTGACTCGGGACAAGTCACAGGTGAGTGTTGGGGGCCTGTTGGCCCTTAACCAAGTTTTGGGATATCCTTGGTCAAGTTTGACCTATTTTGGGACTTCGACAACCTGTTGAAGGAGGAGAAAAAGATGAAGTAGAGATCGCAGAATCTCGATCCCTTTTTGGGATTTGGGATTATGTAATGGGTATAGGATGTTGGCCCATGGGTTTAGCCATGTTTAGGTCTATTTTGTAAAGTATAAATAAATGTCTAGGCAATGTAAGAAAATAGTAGTTACGAATGGCTAAGTTCTAGATATATGTGATTGAAGGATTGTAAGTGCTTTGGTCATATTGTGTGAGACTTTTAGAGATACATGTAAGTAATTGTAAGAAGGCTTGGTGCTTTACCCTAACTCGAAGAAGGAGGATCTAGCAGAGCATGCACAAATCTCATGTCTTCTGTGGAGTAGGATTTTGATGCTATGTGCCTATAATAAGCTTGAAAGAGATAATAAAGAAGCAGAGTTGGTGGACATAGCCTCAGGGTGGGGGTGAACCACGTACATGCTGTGTTGCTATGATTTGTGCCATGTGTTGATATGTTTATGCCTTTATTTGCTAAGTGCTTTGATATAGATGGATAGATCTTTTATTCTTTGTGCTAATGATGTATATGAATGTTAGATCTAAACTATGTGAACCTTTTTAGTGCTTAAATATGTTAGATCTAATCTATCTCTTTATGCTAATTTATTAGATACGCTAGATCTGAATGAATGCTGCAATGCTCTATTTTATCTGTGGAGTAGATACTAAGTGAATGTTGATGAAATATAGTTACTAAGTGCTCTGTTAAGTATTACAATCACATATATGTGTCCTAACTAAGGTTGCATACACCTGAGTCCTACAACCACCCCTACCTCTATCTTGGGTGAGACTTCATTCGCTTCGTAGGCATTGTCGAAAGGGCCAGTAGTTAGGGTTTTGTTGGTGCATTGTTGTAGCATTGAATCCTGGGTCTGCCCCTATGCCAACACCACCCTAGAAAACATGGCTAATGCATTATTCAATCCAAAAGGCATCACTATGTATTGGTAGGATCCCCATTCTATTGCAAATGTGGTCTTATGGTGATCTTCTTTGGCAATCCTGATATGGTGATAACCCGAAAATCCATCTGTGAAGGAGTAAACTTCCTGTCCCCCCACATTATCTAACACTTCGATAGTAAACGATGTAGGGAATGGATCATGTAAACATGCATCATTTAGTTTCCTCAAGTCTACACAGATTCTAATCTCTCATGTATTCTTATCTTGAACCACCATAGGGCTGATCCATTCTGACTCTTCAACAGGTTCTATGATTCCTGCTTCCAACATTCTGTCTAATTCAATCTTGACTTTCTGCTTATATTTGGGATTCAATCTGTAGGGTCTCTGCTTGTCTGGTCTTGCATCTAGTTTCAAGGGGATATTCATTTCTCCCATAGGCCCTTTAATTCCCTTCATGTCAGTGAAATTGGCTGGAAACAAGTCCTGATATTCATGCAGTAGTTCTGTGATCTTATCAATGGTGGCATCATCCCTAATC
>ML849672.1:32718-59775 GCA_009831015.1 Picea engelmannii
CAAGACGAGCATCGTGTTGAATTAATCATTATTCATATGCAAACAATGAAAGGCATCTTCATGATTGATTGTGCATGTTAGAAGGCATCTCAAAAGTTTTAGCATCGCATCAGGATTTGATTGAGAATTGTTTGAGGACACTCTGTATTCGTGCTTGTTAAGTGAAAAGAACTTTCTCTCTCCCTTAGATAGATGTTCATCGAAAAGAAATGGCTTCTTATCATATATGATGCACTCTTTGGGTATGAGTCATAATTCCATTCGTTTCACTTCCATGCACCTCTTTTGCGTAAAGAACAGCCATAAAATCAATGCTAATTAAAAGTTATCTAGAAATTTTTATTTTCTAGGATCCTCCACCAACAGTAGACTAGGCTTAGTACTTTGGATTAGGGCTGTGAGAATAACTCTCCAAAGTTTCCAAAACAAACACCATCATCCCGAGTTAGGGAGAGTCAAATCCAGTTATCGTATAAGTTTGCCTGGGATCCCCCTCTCACACAAGGGTTACACACGAGGTTGCATTCGGGTAAGCTACGGGGACTAACCCTACGTGGTTTAACTGATTGTGGTGGTCAGATCATATTATTGGGATCACTTTTGGGTAAATCCACAATTACTGCGTGGAAGCCTTTTAGTTGATTTCAGGCTTGATACCCTGCCCGTACGTTCGGATCGGACTGTCAACTGTTCCTACCCAGGGGCTGACTGCGAATTGGTAACCTTAGTGGCCATAATATTTAGGGTCTTACACAAGGTGACAGTGACGGGAAGTCTCACTGTACCTGGAGCAGACATTGGTCAAACTCACTCGGGCTCCTTGGAGGGTAAATCCACAATTACTGCATGGAAGCTTACACCAAGGCGTAAGTCTGTTAAGCAGGTCGCCATTGTAACTGTTCCACCCTATCCCCGCCCCTTCTGGACTTGATCACGCGATGTTGGATTTCATCACCAACTAGTACGGTCATCAAAATAAGGTCCTATTTGCCTGGTTGTGATTCTTAGATTTTTTAGCATGTGTTGTTTATTTTCGTTAGTTGGCCATAGATTTCTTTCGCCGACTCTTTTCCGCCAACATCGACCCTCCACACCACTCACGGAGGCTACAGGGACTTCCTCCAGAAAATATGGAAGGAAACACCCCTTTACCCCCTCATTCTATGGAGGACTCTCCTCAACAGAGAGAGGTTCAAAATACTACAACTTCCCAGGAAGAAGTTCCCATTCCTTTGGAGAATTTTTGAATTGTTTCAGAATCTCTGGAAGCTTACCGCATTCTGGAGGGATATGAGCGACAGATCCTCCACCTGAATTCCACTGGAGATTTTGTTGTCGTTAATCCTTCTGACATTCTGGCTAGGTCTTCTCAAAACCCTTTAGTCAATGACCCTTTTTGGACTGCAGAAGTTGTTCGAAGTCCACCACACTTGGTGCGAGATCTTTATGGAATAGAGGAAGGTGCCAATGCATCTTTTCCCTACACAGTACCCCCAAATCATTTCACTGGTACCACCACTTTTACAGCCACACTAACCATTGGTCCGAACACACCGTCCGTTGGCCCAAGGTCTACTATTCCCCTCCACACGGCCCATTCGACAATGGCCCCACACATTCCGACTATCCCCGCCAGTAACGCAGTAGTTAATCAAGCTCCGATTGGCACCCCTATAACACCAAGACCTACACTTCCTTTTGGATTCAGGGCACTGAATGCTTCCGCTACCACCACTGCCCAAACCACTACCCAAGTTATACCGGGAAGTTCCATACCTATCCAACAACTCAGAGGGATCGGTCTTGGTGGTCCTAATCTGCTCGGCGGTACCAATCAATCATTTACGTCTGGCTCTCAAATCCCAGGAAATCTACCTCAAACAGGGGGGCATTCTCCCACTCGAGGACAAATTCCATTCTGAGGGAACCCTAATGCAGGGGGGCATCCTCCCGCTGGAGGAAAAATTCCATTCGGGGGGCAACCTCAATCCGGAGTCTACCATCAACCACAAGGACAAAATGTGTCTGTCGTACCCAATCCGTGGAGCATCCCTCTTCAAGGAAACCCACAGTTCTCGACAGGAAAAAACGTTTAGACCCCACAACAACCCCCGTATGGACAAATTCCAAACCCACCCTATAACCCACAAAACCCATCTGGTTATCCTCCGCTCACACATACTTCTCAAAACATCTCAAATCCTATGTACCTTGGTCAAAACCAAACTCACATGAGAGGGCCCACGAGTTATAATTATCCACATAACCCAGTATTAGGCCCCACTGGTGTTCCTCTGCCACACCAGCATTACCCACAGGTTAACTAACAACTACCCTTTCTAGCTACCCTAGACCTTCTAGACTTGTCTCGGTTAACGAATGATCCTATTTATCATTCTCCGGTTTGGCCAGCTATTCCAGCTAAACTACCTTCTGATATCCCAAAATTTGATGGAAAGTCCGGAGAAGACCCGAACAACCATGTGATGACCTTCCATTTGTGGTGTTCATCCAACTCCCTCATGGATGATTCGATTCGTTTGCATCTTTTCCAACAAACACTTATGGGTTCCACAACGAAATGGTATATTGAATTACCACGTGCATCTTTTCATGATTTCAACTCCCTCGCCATGTCCTTCCTCATGCACTTCCAACTACCCATTCGATACGAGACGGGTACTGAACTATTAACCTCCCTTCGTCAGACAACTTCTGTACATATCTCTGATCATATTCATGAATGGAGACGATGACGAAGGATAATCAAAGCGGTCATTCCTGACCAATTGTTAGCAAAATGGTTCACAAAATCACTATTACCCCAAATTGCTCGTGATGTTTCCATGGGCGGTGTCGTCACCGAGGAAGAAGCCATTTCTCGAGCTCAGTACTTAGACTTAGTCTATTCATAATCTGGTACTCTATATGAGTTGATACCGAACGCTACCCGTGCCACTAACGATCCATCCAAACCATCGACTTCTTCGCATGCGGATGGAGTTATTGGCTCCGTCAAGACCAATCTGCTACCCAGTCTACTGGAATGATCCAGCGGCCCGCATCGGCGGCTGCTCCCAGTCCGACTGCACCTTCTTCTACCCCCCCTCAAACTCAGGTCTCTGATGTCAATGTGGTCCAGTCAACCCCTTCACAACAACTTGAGGGACAGAAGAAAGAAAGAAACAAACCAAAGAAGAACTATAACAACGAACAACCCAAGACCCAACCGCAAACCCCTGCTGTCGAAAAACAACCGCAATGAAAACTAAAATTCCCATGCCTCATTTGCAATGAAGATTACAACACTCAAGACTATCCACATCGCGATGAAGTGGCCAAACTTTTCAAAGGAAATTCGCAGCCCACTGTTCTCACTCAGCCTTTTCCGCAGCAACAATCGTTGGTTGCACAAACCCCCACGTCGGGGGGCGGTTCCAACCAACCCCATGATGAGGCCTCGAAAAGTGCCCACATTTACATGCTTAACATAGTTAATCTAACTACTCACTCTGTGACATATGACAAGCTAGTTAAACTTGATAAACCAAAGATTGCTAACGGTCATCGTCAGACCCGTTTCCATCCTCCGTAAATCCTCCATCTGTTATCCCTCCATCCAGGCCACTCCAGATTGAGAAACCTTCTTTTGACTCTATCTTATGCCCTCCTAAGAGCACCATCCGGAAATCTACCTTCAATCCTAATTCACAGGCTGCCCAAAATTACAACATTGTAGAAGATTTGGCCCAAGCCCCGTGTGCCATGTTTGCCTTGGAAGTTCTACAACACTACCCCATCCAACGTAGAACACTCTTAGCCGCCATCGATGCTTTTGATCCTGAGTCATCAAACAATATCACATTTAATTTGGACGATCATCAACCGCGACTCTCCCACCAACTATCTTTCCAAATCGATGTTGTTGTTCACAATCAACAAATCCACCAGACTATCCTGGATGACGGAGCCTCCACCTGTGTCATGTCTCTAGCCTATTGGAAAGGCTTGAAATCACCTGCCCTTAAAAATTCCACTACCATGTTACGCGCCTTTGATGGAAAAGGTTTTCATCCTCATGGATTATTACAATCCTTAGCCGTTCAATTGGGCGGAAAAACTGTTACCGTTGACGTCGAGGTGGTCGATGCTCCCCTCGATTACAACCTACTACTTGGAAGAAGTTGGTTCTATGCCATGACTGTCGTAGCCTCATCGGTGTTTCGATGTGTATAATTCCCCCATCAAGGAAAAATTGTTACCGTCGATCAGATTGATTTCTGTACACCCGATGCTCGCATCCCTGCTACCAACAACATTCCTTTTCTGGGAGACCACTCAGTTACGTATGAAAGCGTTGGTGTTGGATTATTGAAAGATTCTAGCCTCATGGGTACTTTCCCTACACCACTTCCACCTACTGCACATCATATTGTCGTTGTCAATATGATCTCGACTATGCCTTATCAATCCCTGGAGTCATCTGACCCTTGGGTTGTTCCTAGTCCTCTGGAATTCGATGTGCTCGGTGACACTATGTCACCCAGCCCAGCCGAGGCCGCATACATAGCCATTCAATCTGCCTTTCCCTCTTCGAACACTTCACATTCATTGGCACCCTATACTTACTCGGTGCCCTCGTGGTTGGATTCCCTATCGTCTGTCATCGATTACATTTCCCACATTTTTCCTTCGAATGAATCAATCATGGAAATGCTTAGCATTGACGATCTTCCCTGGGATGATAACCACCATCGATCCTCTTTTCTTCCACCTTTGGAAGAAATCCAGCAAGACATACGATCTGTCTTCCCTCCCGATGTTACCGAAGCTCTACAATATCCTATCCTCACACAAGATACTCTCTCTGAGGGGAACATGGGTAACATCTCTACTACGATCATGATTGACATTTCAATCAAAGAAGGTGTCGTGGAAAACATCAACCTTGGTGCTAATTCCACACCCGACGAAGTGGTTTCTTACACCACTTTGTTCAAGGAATTTCGCGATGTCTTCGCATGGAGTTACGAGGAAATTCTATGGACCGACCCTTCAATCTTCGTACACAAAATTAAAACCTACCCTGACGCAAGACCGGTTCGGCAAAAGCTTCGCCCGGTTCATCCCAAGAAAATTGCAGCTATAAAGGCAGAAATTGAAAAACTCCTAAAATCTGGCTTCATTTATCCCATCCCTTTAACCGAATGGGTCTCCAACCTTGTTCTGGTTGCTAAGAAACAAGGGACCATCCATGTTTGTGTTGAATATCAAGATCTCAACAAATCCTATCCCAAGGAGAACTACCCTACGCCCTTCATCGACCAAAACATCGATAATTGCGTGGGGAGCGTAATCTTCTCTTTCATGGATGGATTTTCTGTATATAACCAGATTGAAATCTTGCCTACAAATCAACACAAGACAACCTTCATCTGCCCTTGGGAAACTTTTGCCTACTGAAAGCTACCTTTTGGCCTTAAAAATGATGGAGCCACTTTCTAGCGAGCCATGTCGTATGCTTTTCATGACATCAAACATATAGCAGAACCGTATCTCGACAATTTACCTGCACATTCACTAAATCAATCCGATCACATTGATCATTTACGCGCGATTTTTTTGCGATGCAGGTTTTACCGTATTAGTCTGAACCCACACAAATGCATTTTCGCTATCGAATCCGGTCGACTCCTCAGCTTCATTGTCTCCAAAGATGGGATCAGGGTGGATCCCTTAAAGATCAAGGCCATCTTAGCCTTACCTCCACCTACCAACTTAACCCAACTCTAGAGTTTGCAAGGCAAAGCAAACGTCCTTCGCCGTTTCATTTGCAATTATGCCAAGATCACTAAAGGATTTATGCGGTTACTGCAAAAGAATGTCCCTTTCATCTGGGATGATGCCACCCAATGGTCATTTGACGCTCTCAAGCATGCTTTGACCCATGCACCTTTGTTACATCCTCCTAAATATACAAAGGATTATATCGTTTACTTGTTCGCTTCTACTTCAACCATCGCGATGGTGTTAGTTCAAGAAGACCCCAACAGAGAAGAACATGTGATTTATTATCTGAGCAAGAGTTTATCTAGACCTGAACTCAGATATTCACATGTTGAGAAACTGGCTCTGGCAGTCGTCATCGTTGTCCAAAGGTTTCTCCACTACATCTTATTACGCACCACCACGGTAATCGCAGACTCCAACTGTATGTATCACATCTTGACACGTCAAGTACTTGGGGGCAAATATTCAAAATGGATCATTATTCTTCAAGAATTCGATCTCGAGTTTACGAAGGCTAAAGCCAAAAAAACCCTGGTGTTTTCCGAGCTCATCTGTGCTCTCCCTCATGCCGATGAAAACATTGAACCTAGAGATTCTCTCCCTGACGAATATCTCTTCCTCATCAACACCTATGATCCTTGGTACGGAGACATTCTCCTGTACCTCCAAACCCAACGTTTTCGACCCAACATCTCTCGCGAAGAGCGTCGACGCATTCATCATCACTCTCGTTGTTATATCATTCTCAGCGACACTTTGTATCGCCGTGGTATTGACACCATCCTTCGGCGATGTCTAATTCACGAGGAGGATGAATGCGTTTTAAACGATTGTCACCTTGGCACCTGTGGCGGTCACCTTTCCAGGATGGCCACAGCCTAAAAAATCCTACGTGCCGACTATTTTTGGCCCTCGATCTTCAAAGATTGCATCAAGGCTATCAAAAAATGCCCACCCTGCCAAATATTTAACAAGAAGGCACACACCCACCCTATGGCGCTGCATCCCATTATCGCCATCGACCCCTTTGCCAAATGGGGCATCGATTTCATGTAGTGTAAGCCTACCTCAACCGGGGGGCATAGTTACATCATTGTCGTCGTCGACTACTTCACCAAATGGGCTGAGGAAATGCCTACCTTATTGAATGATGGTCATACCACAGCTCTATTCCTCTTCAACCACATCATAACTCATTTTGGTGTACCATGTGCCATTGTCACTGACCATGGTGCACACTTCAAAAACCAGATGATGAGAGAGTTACATGTCAAATTGGGTTTTCACCATGAAAAATCATCTCCTTACTACCCTCAGGTGAATGGACAAGTTGAGGCTATCAACAAAGTCCTAAAAACAATGATTCAACACATGGTAGGGGAAAACAAAACATCATGGCATTTACAATTGTTCTCCGCTCTTTGGGCCTATCGCACCTCTGTGAAAACTTCAACTGGATTTACTCCTTTCTAGTTGGTCTATGGCATTGAAGTCGTTCTACCAATCGAGTGTGAGATTCCATCACTCAAACTGAATGTAGAACTCCTGCCCCATGCTTCTGCTGAAGAAGAATGATTTTTATATCTATCCAAACTGGACAAAACATGTCGCGGTGCTGCTCTCGTCAATGAGGCACATTAGAAATGAATTAAAAGTCAATATGACAAATCCGTCCACCCTCGAACTTTCGCAGAAGGAGACTTAGTCCTCGTTTACGACCAAGCTCACGATAAATTGGGGACAGGAAAGTTAGAACCCATGTGGCATGGTCCCTACATCGTGAAATGTGTCCTACATAAAGGTGCCTATGAATTAGTTGATCATGATGAAATTTCCCTGGGAGAGCCCCGAAACGGGCTTTACCTTAAGAAGTACTATGCCTAGATCACCTAGCATCTATACTTTGTACATTACTGTATTTTAGTTTGGTGTGTCTATTTCTTTCGCATGCTCGAGTCTTTACCATTGCCACTCATGATTGTGCCTGTGTTTTCATGCGCAGATGAAGTCTTCCTTTCCTATCTTTTTTGGGTTCGCGGATGGCGCCAGCCGACATACCCGGAACATTGCTTCAACAGCTTGGGTTATTTACCAATTTGATGAGGTGGTGAGATCAGGAGGTATCTGTTTAGGACCAGCAACTAACAATATGGCAAAATATCACACTGTCATTGGACTGTTGACCCAAGCCTCCTCTCTAGGTATCTCTCGCATCATTATCTACTTAGACACCCAACTCGTGGTTTATCAACTCAACCGCATCTACGCTATCCGTAGTCCTATCCTGCTACGTCTACACTTGCAAGTTCACCATCTTGAACGAATGTTCGATTATATTGAATATAGACACATTCTGAGAGAACTTAATAGTGTTTCGGATTCATTAGCTAATTATATCATGGATCGATATCTTGCCCACATATAAGATTCAAGGAAAAGAAAACTGTACATTACATGTAAATTAAAACACATCACAGACATCATCATGTAAAAATCATTGGCATCATAAAAACTCGAAACTGTATATATATATATGGCGTGACTGAAATGTTTGCATTACATCAAAAAGTAGGTAGAAGAGAAAAATATTGGGTCTTTTCACCCATACAACATCACCTGACAAGGAATACAAAAACATGATCACCGGAGAGACTCTAATCTCCCCGCGCTACATTGTACTATGAGTAACACACTACTGCGCGCACAATGCACCTCAACAGAGAATTGATATTCTCTGGTACTCCTACAGTGTGCCACTGCAAATGTAAAGGCACTCCCCCCCTCCGCAGAGGAGGGATGCCCATCGTAAGGCCTTGCAGGTTTATCTCAACCTCCCGGAGACCTACTACTGGTACTGTCGGATCTGCTGTGACCGGAATGCCTCCGCGACGTCCTGGTACCGATATATCAGTCGAGCGCACTGCTCCCTTGTCTGCATGTTGAAAACAATACATCTGTTAAAACTCTTCTACATACCCAAAAAAATACATATACATCAAAAACTTAAAAACAAAAAAACTAGACAAGGTATGGCTCAGTCTCTTACCTAACTCATCCCAGTCTTCCCCCATGGGAAAAATCAAGTCCATGCTCCCATGGAAATCTACATCGACATAAGGGAAGTCCTCTATCCAAAGGTACTGTCATCTCAGCCAGGTAAAGAAATCGCCAGTGAAATGGAACTATGACTCTGAAACTAGCCTTGGAGACAAACTAGTCCACCTCTCCATCCTAGGTTCATCCACCGGTCGTACTGTCAGTGCTATCTGAGGCTGCATCTGAGGGATGCGCTCTAGAAAAAATGAGACCAAAAACGAACCATAGCCAAACTACTCCTGACCAGTCCTGCACCGTGAGATCTGTTCCTTCACATTCTGAAGGAACATTGTACTCCAGTTGAATAGTGTTGGTTCCAAACACTGAACACCGTAAGCCACCTATGATCTTGATGCTAGATGAGCACTAGTGCTGCCTGTCATGCTTGTGATATCAAATAGTATATACTGGAGGGGCAAATCTCGAATATCCTTGATAGGGATCCTTCCCCCTACCAACCTTGCTCCTGGGATGCAGTGGCGTGCCAGATACATGTCCACTTGTTCAGGTAGCACCCTCTACCCAGTGAAATATATGGGGACCCCTCTTTTTGAGAGGCTGGTCAAAAAGTACACGTCTTCTAACTCAATGGTTAAAAGTTGTGTGCCAATTCAGAACCCTTGTTCTGCAACGTCCCAGAGGCCAATCATATACTCGAGCAATAAAATCTCTCTCTTCATTTTTTGTAACTTGAAGAACTTGAGCAAGCCACAAGCTCGTAAAGAGGCCCATGTATGAGGACTCCGTAAGGCAGCTAAATCATCCATCTCATGTTCCCTCTCTTTCCATTCAATCATGATTGTTGAAGTTACCTACAAAACAAAAAATCAAGAAATTCGTTATTTCCACGTTTTAGCAATTTTGGCGATTTTCAAAAGAAATTTAAAACATGAAATAAGATGCCCACATCATCTAAAAGCAACCACTCACTCTTTTTAACCACCATGCCCTCCCCTAAACATTTAACATTTATCGAACAATGATAAAAACGTTTTAAAAATTCAAAACGACTTTGGGGGCTGCGTGGGCACTTGGGAGGATTTTTTATGAATTATTTTACTAAAAACGACCTATCTAATTGACCACAAGGATGTTGACATCTTAACCATCCTTCTCTAAAGCATTTTTTGTAAAAGAATTCCCCTTTTCCATTAATTTTTAAAAGAGGCCGATTTGGTTCTAATTGAGGCGACTTAGGGCTTCATGTTTTAAAATAAATAATGCTATGAAAATGGATGTGAAACCATGCAATTGAAAGAGAAAGAGATGGACACCTACCTGGTCTAGACGGCGAGCAAAATGGTGAACCGTAGCTCCGGCAGCGAGGAAAACAAGATCTTCTTCAAAATGAGATTCTCCATTACTCCAAAAATCCTTGCAAAATGAAATGGTAAATGAATTTTCAATCAATTGTTATTTATAAATTTTCATTTTTTATAAGGTATGGTCATTTTTTGGGTTTGTCTAATGATGTAATGGCTTCACTAAACCCTGGTTTGTAGTTTCTGGCACCGCAAGTTTCCTGGAAATCCTGATGGATTATCTACCTTGTCGCACTTATGAGCATAGTCTTAGTTCGTTCTCGAGCTTGACAATATGAGAACATAACGGGGTAAACTTTTATCTCTTTTTAGGACCCGTACGGATACGAATACATGAAAAAGGAACCCCCCTGGAGTCTCCTTTAAACCCTTTTCAGACTCTCTAAATATGAAAAGATTGTCGAGCGACCTTGTCTTCCTTTCACACTCATTAAAAGGTTAGAAAGGGTGTCTTTCGAGCGATAGTTTAACCCTTTTTCAGTCTCGTTGGACTACTGTACGAAAAAGGAACTAAGAGAGTTCTCTTTTAAGTGTTTTTCCAAACTCTATAATCCCAAAAAACCTTTGAGTTTTCTATCTTTGGGCTCGTTAAAGCACACATCGATAGACCCATATGGGACCGAACCCTTACTTCTTCCAGTTCGTTAAACAAAGGAAGAGGAACTTACCACAGGTGAGTTATATCGAGCATGTGTTATCCTCCTCGAGCTCATTAAATCAAAAAGAGGTACTCATCTATCTGGATGGGGGAAAAAATTGAAAGGAGAAAGCCAAGCAGTCTCTTGAGAACATCATCCAACACTTCTTAGAGTCACCCTTGAACACAACACTTTTTCATTTGCACATATTATAATCCGTTGAACCTCTGCACTGAGCCAATCCTTTGAGTTCCTTTCACTCCTTTGGGTCACCCAACACGAGTCACGATACCCACTGCATAGTTTTGGTCCATGTCACATTTTGTTGTTGTGCCTCAATGTTCAAGGGAAGTATCCACCTCGAGAGTCAACCATCCCAAATATCTTGCCTCAAAACCTGTGTTAGTCTATGTATTTGATCTACCAATTACATCTCTATGTCTGTTTCATGTCGTTGATGGGGGATACATCAAGGCCCTCCCTCGACGAGTCTATTCCTGTCGACTCCAACACATTATCCGGGAATCAGACTTAGAAACCAGTTAGTACTTTGGGACCTGCATGCCTCAATGGCAAGCCTCCTCACATTCGACAGTAGGTCTATATCATTGACCTTTGATCGAATGATTCCACGGGTGTTCAACTTCGGCTCATCTATTCACATTCGCTGGAATGTACTAGGGTACCTTGGGAATCATTGACATTAATGGTGATCTCCCTCACACTTGTTAACGGTTCACACCATTGACCGGTAATCAAGTGGCTTCTGCCATGTTCGACATCAGGACATCTATTCGGATGGTCAGATTCGTACCATATTGGGATTGGTAAGAAGACCCTGGGTTGAGCGATATCTTTGATATATACTTTGCCCAGGCTGGGAAGGAGTATTCATTGGACAAGAACACATACACTGTCACATAGATCCACTTTGTATTGGTCGTGGCTATGTCTTGTCATATCGTAGATCCACTGTGTATTCTTCATGGCTATGATCAGTCCGCGTCATCAGAGTATATATCCACAATGTATCTTTGGTGGCTAAACCCTTTTTATCAATAAAATTATGGATCCGTAGTGTATTTTATGGAGGCCATATCCTGCTAAGTCTTGATCACCCAAGCATAGGTATGCTTGCCTTGGGTTTTGAAATATGTCATGATATTTGTTGGATGTTTGTGTGCAGCTTCTGTCAGGTTCTCCGAGTCTATACCCTTGCTTGGACGTCTACAAAGTATTTCAGTTATCAGTTGACATCTTCTAACTTCATACTTTGCGGGGCAATCTGTTACACGTCAAAATTACTCAGCTGGATAAGTGTCACATGTTCCTCTCAATCGTCGTAAGTGTCGCATCTTCCTTACAACTTTTGCAAGTGTCGCAAGTTGGTCACAAGTGTCGCAAATGATGTTCGAGCATATTTCCATGCCAACGACACTAAGGAGACACTTAGAACACCTCATGTGCTTGATTTGAAGAAGGAAAACTGGTTTACTGAATTCAAATAACTCTTGACACCTGAAGAGAGCTCTGAAACAAAGGTTATGAGGGTGAGCTCTCCCCTATATCATCTCTAGGAGTGTTGGCACTCCCCTACAAGGCTTCAGGGAGCGTTATAACACTCCCCTTCCCCCTCTGAAGGAGCACTGCTCATCTTGGGAGCGCTGGCGCCCTCCAAAAGCTTACCAGGGAGCGTTACAATGCTCTGATGCCCCTTCTAAGGGAGCGCTACCTAATCTGAGGAAGTAGTTGGCCCATTGAGGAGAATAAGGGGAGGATATTTCGAGATTAGGAGGCAGTTGTGTTCAAATTCTTGGTTTCATCAAGAGATCCCTGATCTGAGGAGGAATTTCTCAACTTGTTCTAAAGATAACTCAAGAGTTTAAGCTCCTCTTAACCTATATAAACAAGCTCTATGATGGTGGAAAGGGGGGAAGAACTGTTGGTATGAAACTTATGATCTTGGAGAAAATACACAGTCAGCCAAAGGAGAGTGATCAGTGAAGTTGTTGTTGTCCAGGTTGTGGATCTTTCAGGCAAGGGTTAAACGAAGAGGACTTGACGAAGCTGTCGCATTCGCATCTACGATTGTAAGTACTGTTGTCGTTATTCTCATCAATATGACACACTTGGCCTGTTTCTTTCTAGTTTGTGTCTAATGTTACATGAACTTATCATTAATTGATAGATCTATTTTCAAGCTAATATCAATAGGGTAGGAAGTGGTCATATCTTGTTTTGTCCACAGGATTCAGCGAGAAGCAAAGGATCGAAGCACAACTAGGAGTGTGCAGGGACAAATTTCGATAAAGAGGTACTTTTGTTATCCTTCCTTCCCATGTGTTAGCTTAGATAGATTGGAAAGGAAGTCAGTGTCCATGTTAAGCATTTTCTGTCTAGAGTTAGGGTCAAGCTCTTAGAGGCGATCTACCTGTCAACAGGGAGATTTTCCTACAACAGGGAGAGGGTGAACAATGTATATCTTGTTGTTATGTGTGATTAATGTTGTGTTTTTTTACCTTCTGCTATTCTATTATTGCATCATTGTGTTAGATCTGAGATATAGCTCACGCAGTAGGATTAAAGGAGATAAGGGATAAATAGGTTGATGTGTATTGTTTCCTTGGATCCACTTTGTATTTCCTCTAGTTGTAGATACATGTGTCCTACAACCCCCTATTGTTACTTTGGGTGAGAGTGCATCTGCTTCGCAGGTGTTGTCGAAAGGGCCAGTACTTAGGGTTTGTTGGTGCACTGTTAGAATTGAACCCTGGGTTTTCCCCTGTGCCAACAAATGGTTCTGTTGTCGGGACCAGGATCTTATTGAGGGAATGTCAAGGCGGTTTCCATCGAAGACAGAAATTCAGAAGTGGATAGAAGAACAAGAAAATGACTTTGCAAAATCTCAAAACAAGAACCCTAATCTTAGCACGGAAGACTGGTTTGGAAGGTATATATTTACTGATATTTACTGATATACACAAGATTTTCTTTGGAGGAATTCATAAGGAGATATATGAGTCATTATCCAGATTAGCCGATACCCAATTTGAGATCAGATCTAGACAGCCTGTGGTTTGGATGTCGATGTTGATCAAGGAGGTCAAGAGAGTTGATAATGTTGTGTCAAGAGAAGTAGATCACAGGTTTTATAGCACCATTGGAGGGTACATCACTGAGTTTTTATTGACAAAGTAGAGTCATATAGCCAAGTAGAGAGATATTTCTTTAAAGGACCTAGAGGAAAATTGTTACACATTTTGAAGTTGAAGATCAAGATGTTATTGCACGATAAGAACATCTTGAAGATATAGTAGTTGGTCAGATTGAAAAGATAATTTTCAAGAATTCAGACGACAACAATGACACAAAGGTTGTACATACACGTAGTGGGAGAACCTTCAGAGAGTTTCCTCTGGTGAACTTGTTTGAAAAGACTCACGAACCACTAGCACAGGATGAAGGTTTCTACAGTGGAGAAGAGGAAGAGTTATTGAATGAGGAACATTCAGAATCCTCTAGGGCAGAAGAAGGGAAGACTGAACAACCTCATCGAGAAGAATCAAAAACTTCAAAAACTGCACAGACTATTGAATTAAGTACTATTACTCCTCCTATTGTTTTAGCATCGTTAAGTAACCAGAGTAATCCGAGTCATAAGAGAACTCAGAGAATTGTTACCAACAGTATAGTACATAATCATTCAAGAAGCTTAGGAAGATCTATGGTAGATAATATGAGGCTACCAATATTTAGGGGAGATGGATCTGAATATCCTAATCAGCATTGGTTTCTATGCGAAGCCGTATAGAGTATTAAGCAAGTCAATGACGAAGCAATTAAGAGATATCAGTTTAGTACTACCTTGAGAGACTGCACACTGAGTTGGTACATGAAGTTTGTTAAAGGAGTTGCATAACCTAAACCATTGAACAATATCAAGACTGTGTTGAGTGAAAAAATCAAGAAACCCAAGTTGAAGTCACAGTGCATTACAGAACTGAAAGAAATCAAGAAGAAAGTAGTTGAACTTGTTTGGGATTTTGATCAGAGGTTTAAGACCTTAACAAGCCAGTTGAGTTTTCATATTCTAGTCGAGAAAAACAAGGAATGGTTCATTGTTTCCCTCTTACCACACATTGGAGTGCCTCTGATGCAGTAGAAGGTTTCTTCGTAGGCCGAGGCATTGGATATCACCATGAAACTAGAATCATCCCCTATGGGAGAATCCAAGACATGTATGAGTCAAATTTTGAGTCAGCTAACTAGCTTATCTCTACAGGTCGAAGATATGAAGAAATACAAGGGAAAAGATAAAAGAGAATACATCTAGTGTATCAGATGCAAGTCAAAAGGCCATGACAAGGAGCACTTCCCCCTATTTCATGAATACTTGGCCTCTAGAGTTCTAAGCCCTTTGAAGCAGGCTACTCTACCTTGGTGCGAGGTATGTAGAAATAGGCATCACCCTAGTGAATGCTATTACATGAAAAAATATGTTCATACACCTACAAATATTTACTGAACATTCTATAAGTCTATGGGGCATGATGAAAAGGATTGTAGGGCTTATGATCTCTTGCATGAAAGGTCAAGGGATACATATAGGATTCAAGGAGAGATGCAGTAAGAGGGAAACACTATGCATTTTAATTCCTCAGGAAGAGTAAAATTCAACCCTCGAGGTGGATTCATAGGAAGAGGACGACGAGGAGCCATGGTTCAAGGTTGAGGTCAGATCATTTTCTATAACTATGCACAACCCCCTTCAGAACCCTTGTACCACTTGCATCTACTGCAATTTGTTTGAACATGTTATTTAAGATTTTCCTGCATTTTTAGCCAAACCTTAGGAGAGACAAGGAGGAAACCAACAAGTACAACTAATCTTAGTAGAACCTCGTGCAGTGGATCCTAGATTCATTGTTATCACTAGAGGAGGCACTACTACAAGTGAAGACAGAGTGAACCCAGGAAAGACTATAGAAGAATCAAGGGTCGGAAGAGCTGCAGAAAAGACACAAGAGTTTGATCCAAGGAAAGAGAAACACATATTTGATGAGGCACGAAAATATTTGGGAGAGATCAGGCTTCTTCATTAAGGACCCAACCAAAAGTAAGATAATGTGGAATGCCTGTAACATTTGATTAGTCTACTTCACCCATAGAAGGAAAAGAGGTAAGCAAGCTTATGGAATTCTTATGTACTTGCATTAATTTGATTAAGGATGAAAGATTTGTACAAGAGCTACAAATATTGATTAAATAGTATGAGATAGGTAGGATAGACCCCATTCTAAATAAAGCAGTACATCAAGTATCTAAAAAGAGAAGGACAAATAAGTAACTACACTTGAATGCTCAGATTGGAGATTATGATATAGTTTATAAGGTCCTCGACTTAGGGTCAGAAGTCAATGTTATGACGAAGAAGACCTGGGCACTGATGGGACAACCTAAGTTGATTTATTCCCCTATCATGCTCAGGATGGATAATCAGTAGGGAGTGAGACCCTTTGGAATACTGGAGCATGTCCCAGTGGACATCGATGGGGTAACGACGTTTGCAGACTTTAAGGTGATTGAGATAGTTGACGATAGCTGTCCTTATCCTACGCTGTTAGGATTTGATTGGGATTTCAATAATTCTATTGTTGTTGACTTAAATAAAAGAAGAATGACATTCGAAGGTGATGGCCTTAGGGTCATTGCACCTCTTGATCCTGATGAAGGTCGCAGATACACAGAACCCATCAGAGAAGAATACCATGATTATGAGCTAGATAATATATATAAATTGATAGCAAGACAACATGATTACATTAATCCTACAACATATGGGAATTTAAGTTGGTGAAGTGATAGCGCATGCTCATCATATTCAGAAGAAGCACAAGAGAACTGGCAGAACAAAATGTATGAAGTTTCTACACGGAGATGTGCTAGATTGACTAGGGACATTCGTTGGATTGTTATAGAAGTCAATAATTTTCCCACATTTGATGGTTTAAATCATTTAGAAACTTTCTTATTGGAATTTGAAGAAATTGTACCAATACAGCAGAGGTTGTGGTCATTGGATGAGGCCTTGAAAGCAACGCCAGTGAGATGGTGGGGGATGCACAAGAAGAATATTGTGGACTGGATGCAATGTCACACTTTGATGACAGTGCGATTCTCAAATCAAGTAGAAGGGTATGAAGTTAGATACATAGGTCAAAGTTGTCTAAAGGACCATGTGTGAAGTTGTGAGGAATCCTGGAGCAACATTCCTCAAGATCAGTGGGTGCATAAATTCATTAACCCTCTAGACAGAATGCCTATCAATTGGTACCTTCAAATGGAACTGCGCCTCACCATTGCAGATTGGTATGGTATGACTCAGAACTTTGTAGCTACATTTTCATTTGAAATTCAGTACCCTACAGTAGATCAAGCCTTACAAGTTGTGAGATAGAAAGTATTTGAGGAGTCACCTAACCTCCCTCTGGAGCAACCTAGGGATGAATGGACTGCACATCTTTAGAAAATCCAGGGCTATTACAATATCAATGTCGATGAATATGATGATCCTAGGAATGTGAACATCATGAAAATAAAAGGACAGAGAGACATAGAAGGACCGAGATTCAAACTACCTTTTATTGGACAGCCAATTAGAATCAAGAAAGTTAACATTGGAATAGAACAAGCACCTAAGCTAGAAAACGTTGGGGATTAGGGATGATGCCACCATTGATAAGATCACAGAACTACTGCATGAATATCAGGACTTGTTTCCAGCCAATTTCACTGACATGAAGGGAATTAAAGGGCCTATGGGAGAAATGAATATCCCCTTGAAACTAGATGCAAGACCAGACAAGCAGAGACCCTACAGATTGAATCCCAAATATAAGCAGAAAGTCAAGATTGAATTAGACAGAATGTTGGAAGCAGGAATCATAGAACCTGTTGAAGAGTCAGAATGGATCAGCCCTATGGTGGTTCAAGATAAGAATACATGAGAGATTAGAATCTGTGTAGACTTGAGGAAACTAAATGATGCATGTTTACATGATCCATTCCCTACATCGTTTACTATCGAAGTGTTAGATAATGTGGGGGGACAGGAAGTTTACTCCTTCACAGATGGATTTTCGGGTTATCACCATATCAGGATTGCCAAAGAAGATCACCATAAGACCACATTTGCAATAGAATGGGGATCCTACCAATACATAGTGATGCCTTTTGGATTGAATAATGCATTAGCCATGTTTTCTAGGGTGGTGTTGGCATAGGGGCAGACCCAGGATTCAATGCTACAACAATGCACCAACAAAACCCTAACTACTGGCCCTTTCGACAATGCCTACGAAGCGAATGAAGTCTCACCCAAGATAGAGGTAGGGGTGGTTGTAGGACTCAGGTGTATGCAACCTTAGTTAGGACACATATATGTGATTGTAATACTTAACAGAGCACTTAGTAACTATATTTCATCAACATTCACTTAGTATCTACTCCACAGATAAAATAGAGCATTGCAGCATTCATTCAGATCTAGCGTATCTAATAAATTAGCATAAAGAGATAGATTAGATCTAACATATTTAAGCACTAAAAAGGTTCACATAGTTTAGATCTAACATTCATATACATCATTAGCACAAAGAATAAAAGATCTATCCATCTATATCAAAGCACTTAGCAAATAAAGGCATAAACATATCAACACATGGCACAAATCATAGCAACACAGCATGTACGTGGTTCACCCCCACCCTGAGGCTATGTCCACCAACTCTGCTTCTTTATTATCTCTTTCAAGCTTATTATAGGCACATAGCATCAAAATCCTACTCCACAGAAGACATGAGATTTGTGCATGCTCTGCTAGATCCTCCTTCTTCGAGTTAGGGTAAAGCACCAAGCCTTCTTACAATTACTTACATGTATCTCTAAAAGTCTCACACAATATGACCAAAGCACTTACAATCCTTCAATCACATATATCTAGAACTTAGCCATTCGTAACTACTATTTTCTTACATTGCCTAGACATTTATTTATACTTTACAAAATAGACCTAAACATGGCTAAACCCATGGGCCAACATCCTATACCCATTACATAATCCCAAATCCCAAAAAGGGATCGAGATTCTGCGATCTCTACTTCATCTTTTTCTCCTCCTTCAACAGGTTGTCGAAGTCCCAAAATAGGTCAAACTTGACCAAGGATATCCCAAAACTTGGTTAAGGGCCAACAGGCCCCCAACACTCACCTGTGACTTGTCCCGAGTCACTCTGATCTAGGTAGTTCTGCTTTGAAAGCCTTGATCTTGGACTGAGATGCTTCGGCATGTTGTTGTGCTACAACCTCCTGTTCAGTGAACTCTTAGATGACTACCTCATTCACAGGTCCCGCCAGTCCTTGTTTAGCTGCAGTGACAACCTGTTCGAGTTCTGCTCCTCGGTCTTCGACCTCTGTGAACAATTGGTAGGCATTATATTGTACAGGTTGGGGCCTCTAAGTTACTTCCATAACTCTTCTTTGGATAGTGTGGATCTTTTTCTGGGTGGTGTGTTTCTCTTGGGAGCGTTTCATTCTTTCCACAGTTGATAGAGGCTTCAGATGTGCTTGTATCGTTTCGACTTGATACTTTGCCTCTTGGAGATGTGACTCTAGTGCCTTCAATTTTGGATTCTCAGTGAGTTTCTCGTAGGTCTGGGCACTGTGATCAGTAATTTTCTTACATTCCATGGCAAGGGCCTTTATCCTTTCAACTTTGCTTTGAGCAGTTGTTTCTCTTTGATCCCTTACATCCTGTAGAGTCTCGGGCATTGCGTAGAGATCTAAGTTTTTTATGCGTTGTTGTAGCTGTTGGATAGCTTCTGCAAGCTGCTCTACTTGCTATGCGACTTGGTCCTCTATCTTTATTTCCGTGACTGTCATAGAGTGAAGTGCTCTGTTGACCGCTTCTTTCACTTTGAGTTGCTCCGTGAACCACTGTTCTTTTCCTTGATACATCTATGCTTTTTCTTCATCGAACTTTTCTTAGAGAGAAATTTTTTCCTATTTTGTGGCTCGATGTTGTTCTACAAGTACTCCTTGCACTTGCTTCAAGGCTTGGGTGGCTTTCTCTTTTTCTTCTTGTGCTCATCGAAGGTGAGCTTCGACTATATCAGCTAGTTGATGGATTTGGGTTGGCTCATTTCCCAACTCTAGTTCTCCCGATGGTAGGGGCGTAGTGGAGACTACACAGCTGGACTGAAGGGCCTATTGTACCCCTCAGAGTTCGACTCCAATTCTCTCATATATTTATTCCTACTTGGTTTCTTTTTTCCTTGCTATTTCCAGTGAAGCGTCGTTCAGGGTTGCAATGATGAAGTCAAAATCATCGTAGGTGAGGGCAGTCTACATATTGGTCATGGTGGCTTTCGATTTATCCCAAGAAGAAGGTTTTAGGGGGGAAACCTTCCTCTTCTTCAAGGGTCCAACCTTGTCTCTGGGTGGTTTTACTTTGATGGGCTTCTATTTAGCTCCTACTTCTTCATCACCCCCTCAGTCAGGTGATATTGAAGGAGTATTTCCTAAGGTGCTACTTAATTTTTGGACCTCCTCAATCTTCTTGGGTGTATTATGTTCTTTATGAGGGGCCTCTGGTCTATGAAGATCAGATATATCTATAGGGTTGGCATGGATAGGGAGGTCAACAGAACATTCCTTAGTTATTTATTCAAGGTATTCTTATGTAAGCTTATAATATGACTAGAACTTCTCTTTATGTTCATCTGCTTGCACTGTAATGTAGATGAAGTGTCGATCTGTGCTAAACTTCATAAGTGGTCAGAACCTTTGTAAGGTATTTAGAGTCATGTGAGGCTTAGCTTCGATGGCTCACTTTAGCTGGAGGTAGTATGTATGAAACACAACATTCGATTGCCATTGTTTGTTCATATTAGTTGAATATCATAGGGTAGCGAACTTCGCAGCAAGTGGTTCAAATAGCTCTATGTCGAGGAAGGTTGCTCCTTCTGGAATCTCCCAGGAAACAAATGCAATGAGGACCAGGAGCGAGATAAAATGAAATTCATAACCCTAATCCTGTGCTTCTCAGAAATCTAGTTCCAACTGGTTAACTAGGTACTTCGCCCAGTTCATCTATAGGACTTTTGCTCACTTCCCTGCAATACGTAGGTTGGTTCTTCCTTACTAACTTTCCATCTATCAGTTGACATGTTAGGTGCATTGCACCACTCTGGATGGAATCTACCTTGTATCCTCTTGTTCCCTTCTCAATGTCGCCATATGTATCCTTGATCTGTTGTGCAAGTGCGCGATCTGCGTTTTTTCCTGAATAAAAGTCCTACGGGTTGGTTCCTTGCATACTCAATCCTGTGATCCTGTGGATCAATGTTGGGTCAAATGTAATGTGGCAGTCTAGCCATAAGTAGCTACCATGGTAACATGGCAGTGGAATCTTCACACATGCGTTGACTTCCTGGTGCCTTTTGAACTGTGGCATCATCATGACATTCAGCAGGGTGGACTGCGCGAGAATCATCGTCCATGACTGAGGGATGATATTTGAATTCTTTCCCTTTGTTATGGTTAGGTACTTGTATGGGGTGAGCATACCATAGATCTTGCGATCTCTGAGGTTGAAGTCATTGAACTTCAACACTGTGATATTATCCTACTCTGTCTAAACTGCGTGTATCCCCTTTGAGAGGTACACAGTGACCATGGTGTACTCGAATTCTCTTGGTACACTATCACGATTCACCGCACCAGCCAGAGGAAGGATGCAATCGAGAAATATGGTTGGAATCAATTTTTCATTTGTGAGGTTGACTTTATGCTTAGTTCTCTTTTCTGTTGATGGTTGGGATGGTCTAGCTTTGCGAGCAGTCAACGGAGAGGCTTGCACTATTTTCATCGATGAAGCTTGTATACTTGTAAACATCAACATGACTCTTTCAGTCATGAGATCAATCAGAAATTATTCGACAACTTTCTCTGTAGCGTTGAACTCGTCTGACATACATGCTCGGGGTTGGAAATCTTCAGGTTCGAGGAGTAACTTAGACACAACAATGGAATAGAGGACAATAGCGCAATGATCAATGTGTAAAATAAACAAGTCTTTGGGCTCACGGTTAGAAAACCTGTTCTCAATGCATGGAACAACGGATAAATAGATAACTTGGCAACAAATTGCTTGCAATGGGCGAAAATCCTTCATTAACTCTGTTATGTTCGTTATGGCACAGTCCAATGGCCTACTGGAAAACCATAAATGCCTTTCTACCCATTCAGAGGGTTAGACGAATGGTTATATTGGTCCCAACGGCTATATAGCTTCGCCATGGAGAAGTGCCATGTGATGTTGTTTTGTTATCCTAGTGAAGCTCAAGTTTTGAAAATTTTACTTTTGTGAAGTTCCCTCTAGAACCTTCTGTAACTTGTTGATCTTAGCTCTCTTCTTACTTAGCTTTCTAGCTTTCTTTCCAGTGATCTTTGTCTCGATATGCCTTTTTCCATTCTAATTCTTATCTTGTTTTGGCATAGTTAATTCGTGTTGTTGAGATTCTTTCCTAAGATTCAAGGGTGGTACTTCTTCTTTATCTAGAATAGGTACTTCAATCTTTTGTGGTTCTTCTAGTGTTCTTGCAACTTCGACATCCGAATATCTGGTGTTAAATAGCTTCGATCTGTTCTTTTGTTCTTCAATTAAGTGTGCGATCCTTCTAGTCATGAAATCTTTTAACTCTTTCTTCTTCTACTCTAAAACTTCTTCTTCTTACCTTCTGGCCTGATTTCTTTCAATCCAAGGTTTTCCTAGTAACATGGTAAATGGGGCATTGTTCTCAATAAATTTAACAATCTCAAAATCCTCCTTTCTCGAATTTCCATTGGAATTCATAGGTATCTAGGTGATCTTTCCACATAGGTTCCTCCCAATGAAGGAGTCATGTCAGGCTTCCCTAAAAGTTCCCAAGTTCTCTTTGTCATAATATTCACCTGTGTTTCCTCATCTAGAACATAGTCAACGTCGAAGTCCTTGGGTCTTCCCCTGTGCCAAAAAATGGTTATGTTGTTGGGACACAGATCTGTGATTGTAATACTTAACAGATCACTTAGCAACTACATATCATCAACATTCACTTAGTATCTACTCCAAAGATAAAACAAAGCATCTCAACATTCATTCAAATCTAACGTATCCAAGCACTTAGTATAAAGAGATAGATTAGATCTAACATATTTAAGCACTAATCAAGTTCACATAGTTCATATCTAACATTCATATACATCATTAACACAAATCATAAATAGATTTATCCATCTATATCAAAGCACTTAGAAAATAAAGGCATAAACACATCAACACATGGCACAAAGCATAGCAACACAACATGTACGTGGTTCACCCTCACCCTGGGGCTACAACTACCAACTCTTCTTCTTTATTATATCTGTCAAGCTTATTATAGGCACATAGCATCAAAATACTACTCCATAGAAGACAGGAGATCTGTGCGCATTTTGCTAGATCCTCCTTCTTCGAGTTAGGGTAAATCACCAAGCCTTCTTACAATTACTTACATGTATCCCTGCAAGTCTCACACAGTATGCACAAATAACTTACAATCCTTCAATCACATAGATATATCACTTAGCCATTCATAATTTCTCTTTTCTTACATTGCCTAGACATCTATTTATACTTTACGAAATAGGCCTAAACATGGGTAAACCCATGGGACGACATCCCATACCTGTTACATAATCCCAAATCCCAAAAAGGACCCAAAAAGGGGTCTAGATTCCACGATCTTTTCTTTGTCTTTCGCTCCTCCTTCGACAGGCTATTGAAGTCCCAACATAGGTCAAAATTGACCAAGGATCTCCCAAAACTTGGTCAAGGGCCAACAGGTGGTGGTCCAAGCATTTAAGGAATTTCAACATAAATTTCTGGAAGCATATTTTGATGATTGGACTATTTTTATCTTATTGCAAAATCATATTGAATGTTTAATACTAATGTTGGATAAGTGCAGGAAATGTCAGATTTACCTGAACCTAAATAAGTGTGTCTTATTTTCACCCTTTGGAGTGTTACTAGGCCATATTGTCTATAAGCAGGGGTTGTTGGTAGATCCATCCAAGATTGCCATCATTGTTGATCTACCCCCTATTACTTTGGTAAGACAGTTGCACACTACGCTGGGACATATTGGATACTACAAAAATTTCATTAATGGCTATGCATAGATTACAACACCCATGGAGAATCTCTTGAAGAAATATTGTCAGTTTCAATGGACAAAAGAATGCCAACAGAGCTTCAACACACTGAAACAGAAAATGGTCACTGTGCCTATTCTGGTTTTCCTAGATTGGAGTAAGGAATTCCATGTGCATGTTGAAACATCCTATATTGCATTGGGAGTAGTGTTAGCAAATCCAGGAGCAGGATATATTGACCATTCGTTAGCCTTTTCTAGCAGGAAGCTCTCAATGGCTGAGTAAATTACACTAGCACCGAAAGAGAAGGTTTAGCCATGGTCTATTCGCTGCAGAAGTTTCGTCACTACTTGTTGGGAGGGAATTTTAATATGTTTCTGTATCACTCTACATTGAAATACCTATTCAACAAGCCAATGTTGGGGGGAAGGATATGCATATGGCTTCTGTTATTCCAAGAATATGATTTTGAGATTGTGGTCAAGCCAGGGAGAATGAACAAGGGACTTGACCACTTGTCCAGGTTAGAACATGGAGAGGAACCTACTATATTGGAGGATACTCTACCAGATGCACAGTGGTTTTCCATCAGAAAGGTTGATGATCACTTCATCGAGATAGTTAAGTTCCTATCAATAGGTTTGGCACTTCACGAATACATAGTCATTCAGAAGAAACAGTTGGTAGTTCATGTTGCATATTTTTCACTTATAGCTGGACATATATATAAGATGGGACCTGATGAGATCTTGAGGAGATGTTTTATGGAGGCATAAATACCATTGATTATGGAAGAATCACATGAAGGCATCACAGGAGGACACTAAGCAGGAAAATCAATAGCGCAGTAGGTTCTTAGAGCTGGCCTCTGGTGGCCCACTTTCAACAGAGACACTAAGGAATACTACAGAGCCTGTGATGTATGCCAAAGAGTTGGGAAACCTTCCAAAATAGATGAAATTCCTTTACCACCCCAGCTAACCCTACAGGCATTTGAGAAATGGGCCATTGATTTCATGGGACCTATCAACCCACCCAGAAAGCGCACAAGAGCTTGATACATAATCACTGCGACAGAATATTTGACCAGATGGGCATAAGCCAAATTAGTTAAGGACTGTAGTGGAACTACAACTGCGTGATTCATATTTGATGATATCATAACTAGGTTTGGATTCCTAAAGATCCTTATGAGTGATCAAGGTACACATTTTATTAATAACACTATTGAAGCCTTGACTCGGGAATTTGAAGTTCATCACCAGAAGAGCACTCCATACCACCTGTAGGCAAATGGTACAGTTGAATATTTCAACAAGATCTTGGAGACATCATTGACGAATATTTGCAGTGTGAATAGAGATGATTGGGATTTGTGAGTACCAGCAGTGTTATGGGCCTATCAAACCACCTGCAAGAAGTTGACAATGTAGACCTCCTTTAAATTAGTTTATGGTCTAGAAGTAGTAGTACCTATGGAATATTTAGTTCCTAACTTAATAATTGCAACATTTATAGATATGGATGACACTGGAACTGTGAAAAATAGGCTTGCGCAGTTGGTAGAGATAGAGGAAGATAGATTTATTGTAGGATTCCATCAGCAAGTACAGAAGGAACGAGAGAAGGCTTACCATGACAGACACATCAAGAAGAAAGCCTTTAAGCAAGGAGATATGGTATTGGTATATGAAATCAAGTTCATGAAGCACCCAGGAATGTTCAGAACACATTGGCTAGGACCATATGAGGTGGCCTATGTTATAGAAGAAGGAGCTGTACAGTTGAAGACTTTGAACAGAGAATGGAAGGAATGTTTGGTGAATGGGAGCTAGTTGAAATTGTACTATGACAACCAACTACCTCACAACTCTCAGTAGAAGCAGAAGGAAAAGGTTCTAGGTACTAGGTGCAATTGAATTTGGGTACCAGACACAAAAAAGAAAATCTACACACTGTGGGGAGGGATAGATCAGAAAGAACATGATTCTCTGCGCAATTTGAAGTCAAAGTGAAACATAAGGTTCAGACCTACAATGCCTCGGGATGAGTCAAAAGTGAGTGTTGGGTGCATGTTGGCCCTTGGTTATGGATTAAGAAAGTAAGAGAAGAAAAAGGAAAAGAAAAGACGAAGTGTGAACTGTGTGGAAGGCACATTGACTAAGATTGGGTCAAAGTGGTCAAAGAAGCAAAAAATAAGGAGCAAAGTAAGGGAAAAAAAGTTGTTGGACGAGAAGATCAAGGAGAAAATATCAGCAAGGAGGATGGATCATGGATAACTCAACAAGTGAAAAAAGACACCAATGCATTCTTTGGAGCACCGCGTGGAAAATATGGAAAGACAGGTTGGCGAAGCCTGGAAAATGTGGGTCAAAGTGGACTTAGGGTTTTTGTATTTAGGGTTTTGACACCTAGAGTTCAACCTAAGTTTGTTCAAGAGCTATTGTAATGTATAAATAAGAACCTATATGAGAGAAGAGGGGTTCAGTAATGGTTGTTGTTATTATTTTTATTGTTGGTTGAGATTAGGTATTATTGTGATCTTTGTGAGAACACTTTGGTGTTGTAAGATCTTCAGTTGGGTGCGAGGATCAACCTTGAAGATGGGTGTGTAGGGTGGGGAGAGAAAGAGAGAGAAGAGAGAGAGATCTGTGAGCTAAGTGTGCATATAGAACTATCTATTTTCCTATAATATCAAGAAACACATTTATGTGGATGTAGCCCTAGGGAGAGGGTGAACCATGTATATCTTGTTGTTCTGTGTGATTGATGTTGTGTTCTTTGACCTTCTGTTATTCTGTTATTGCATCATTGTGTTATATCTAAGATATAGCTCGTGCAGTAGGCTTAAAGGAGATAAGGAATAACTAGGTTGATGTGTATTGTTTCCTTGGATCCACTTTCTATTTCCTCTCATTATAGATACCTGTGTCCTGCAATCCCCTATTGCTACTTCGGGTGAGACTGCATCT
>WSFP011363892.1:0-32617 GCA_009831015.1 Picea engelmannii
TGTTTACATACACAACAATGACAAAGACTCTCGAAGCACGCAACAATAAAGAAAAAATCACACATGGTAATAGTAATAAAAAAATAATAAAAATAATAGTATTAATAATATTATCAGTAGTTCAAACAGTGGAGACTATTAGCACTCCATAAATTTTGTCTGGCTGATAGACAAATGATGGAGGTAACTATTTCAGCCAACTTTAGAGTTGGGCACTAGCCTACTTAGCTCAGAGAGGGCTCTCTCATATCACTGGGTATTTCTTTGGAAATCAATGGCTAGATTTGGTTTGTTTTGGGGTTTTTTATAAAATCATTGGCTAGGAAGGGGAGGGACACTTAGGGCCATGGATTCAAAATTCTGAAAGTAAATGAAAACAATGATTGGCCAATAGAACTCTCCAGAGGATAAAGGCTAAATGAGGCAATGAATCTGAGTTGTAAATTATATTTGAGCAAGGTGTAAGAGGAAAGAGGAAACAAATAACTACATTAGATCATTATTGAAATGAATTCTGAATTAGCTAAGAGGAAACAAACATAGTTCAAATTTTTTAAGCCAGGAGCATCATAAAACAAATTCTGAGCTTTTTAACTCTCCAATTTGAAAAGAAGAAATTATGAATGGAATTTAATGACACAGGAAACACATACAATGAAATAAGGCAAAGCTCATATCACTACCATTGGAATATTTACATAGAGACTTTCAAAAAGCTTCTACATATATATTCAATTCTTCTTCAGAAAGTTACAAAGTCCTCCTGCTACAAGGGCAGGTTCCTCTCTGGTAATTCCAACCATCCATTTTTCTTTTAATAGTTTATATAGATAGATTACATCTAGGATTCAAAATGAATCATCTTTCCCAAGATACCAAAAATAAACATTAGTTACAATGAAGGAGTAACGTATAACAACTATACTCCTATTTTCTAGGGGACGTTATAATAAAAAACTGACATATTTGAGGCTTTTTCTTTGAATACCACATGTATATATTATTACAAAATTTCTGAAACATACTTAATATAGCTTGAAATCTATTTCAGATTAGCATTTTTTTATTTTAAAGTATCCAACCAAGTAGGCTGGTTTTCTCCAACGCTTTCAACGACTTAAGCTTTAACTTTTGTCTTATGTCACTTTCTTTTTTTCCTCTTGACATCTCACGTGTGGGGCTCATCTGTGTATCCGTTGATGATAAAATCCTTCATGATGGGATTTATTCTAACCTCTTTCTCTGCTCCTGGCTCCTCTGCAGGCTTCATTTGAAATTTCGTTGCCAATATTCGCACGACAAGCTTTTATTTATTTTTCACTAATAAGTTTGTCATATTTTTAGAATATCCTAGTTCATATCCTAGTTCAATGGAGGTCATTTGGTCTGTCTCATCCATTTTCTCTAGTTTTCCACACAGCACGAGCTTATCTCCCTTAATTGTACAAAAATTAGGAAGCTGATCCAATTTGTAATTACCCCGTTCAGGAATGAAATGTTAATTTCCCAAAACAACGTAATTCCATCCATATTTTGAAAGGCATTCGTCATTGATTACCAATCATAGGTTACTTACGAAAGTACTAGCAAGGACTGCATCTTATCAAGTCTCTACCTTTGAGCTCAAATGATGATCCTTTAAATCAATCCTTTGGCGGTGCTCGTCTGGTATCACACGGATGAAAAGTACTCGGACAAGTTCCTCAAGGAGATTTGATTGGTTGTCAACCTTCCTTTCCCACATGCGATATTTGGACGTGACTCTTTCAATGATATCTTGACATGTGATATCGGGATGTAATTGATATTTTTTGATCTCGATCGCTTTTCCCCCCAATATGTGTATGGAGGTGCCACGTAGCTTCAACAAAAAACCATGGTGTTTTCATTGACATGCTTTCAAGAGTTTAAAATATAAGCTAGTTATGGGCCCGATACACTTTATGACCATTTATTGGTAACACTCATGATCTACAATCAGTCAGATCCAATCGATATCATATCTCCATCATATTTAGCCTCTTCGGCCATAGGTAGCTCCATCCTACCAATCTATCACTCTTATATACTGATTTGGTGTCTTGCTAAGTCTTGAGACTTGGATTCCAACAAATTATTACAGTGATAACATTGGCTCCAACTGGGGATGTTACCCTCTCTGTGAGGTAGCAAAGAACGCGTATAACCAGTGCCTCATCCATTGGAACTTCTCTCGCAATAGGTGTGTGCCATGCTCTAATCTGGAGGTTGAATGTTGGATATACTTCTAAAATATAACTGAATAATTTCTTTGGGAATCTAAACTTGAAAATGATTGATCATCAATCTTATTCACAACTACCTACCCTATCAATTAAAATGAACTTCTAGTTAGATGAAATCAAAATGACAATGTAATAATGCAAGCATCTTATCTAACGTTAGGTTTCTTTGCACATACTCGTTCCAAACTCTGCTCACCAACAACTCCTTTGGGAAGTTGTATATGAATTTGATTTCTAGGATTTCAACAATATTGGGACTGTTTATTATTTCTAGCAAAATTGCAAATGGATCTTCCAATGTGTGCATAAGGCCCAAACTATATCTCACTTCCTCCACTATATTCTGGTTTTCATGTGATTTGCCCTATTGATTTTCGTCAAGAAGCTGATAGATTTGTTGAGACGGTTGGAAGTAACAACCTCCTAAATCAGATGACAATACTGGCTGGACACAAACCTCTGGTATAAAGCAATCCATATCTAATATTGATGTTGATTTGTCATTATCTCCACCTTCGAGCTTGCAATCCATCTTAAGCCTTAAATCTTGATTGTTAGAATTTTCCATATAACATGCCACAGGGTCACAAAGATCATGAAAAATTGCTTCTTCTTGATGAACAAAAAAATTCATATATCTTTGAACATCTTCAGACATGACAATCAGATTATGTGTATCAAGACTATCTTTTTGTTCATCAAAAAGTTCTGATTTGGTTTTATTAACCTTCTGGAAATTTGCTTTATGATTGTTATCTTGGCTTATGGATGAATGAAGGGGAATAATATTTTTTTTTTAATATTCTTGCAACTGTGGAAAGTTGACAACATGAGCTATTTCATATTCCAAAGTTCTTATGGATGTTTTCTCAAAACCATGATTTTTGATTGAATAAAATAAAACATTTGCTTCTTTGTTATCTTTCTATATTTCTGATTTGGAAGTGGCATATATTGTTTTGTCGCTTTCCTAAAACTCTGGGTCCTTTATTTGTTCATTGCTTGAAGTTTCCATATATGCAGTTTCAGGATTTTCATTTCTGCCTAGGCCACTTAAAAATTGAACAACCACATCATTCTCAGGGGAAGAAATACAACTTTGAAACACTTTGTCTTGCTGGAAATTGTGTAGGATACCTGTATCAAATTCTAGAGAAGAATAATGACCTTTAGTAACAATTTCTTGATCAGCTTCATTTTCATTTTCAAGCTCATATTTGAGCACAGGCACCAAATCTGAACATAAATAACCTTCCATGTAATCAACCACATGATCATTTAATACATATGAAGGTTGTTGATCTTCTTTACTGATAAAAATTTTCCCATGTAAAGTAGTGCCAATGTTTTCATACTTTCCTGCTTCCTTTATTATATCATGATTTTCTTTCAACAATTCAAAGGATGTAAAACATAATGGAAGATGGTTTTCATTTGCAAGTCCATTGTATTCTAGATATTCAACATCGCATCTGGAATATTTCTTATTTGGAATATTATTTACATCTTGTTTCTTCAATTTGAAGGAAGAAAAACACAATGGCAAGGTTCTTTCACCTGATTCAAAATTTTCTTCATTTTCTTTACTTCTATCACATACACATTTTCCCATTTCTTTGGGTTGTTGAACACACACAAATTTGGATTCATATCTGACCGATGGGTGTAATTTCTTGTCGATTTTCTCCAGTGAATCAATGTGGTTTGGCATCAACATACATTTATTTGTCTCAATGATGATCTTAGAATTTTCTTTCAACAATTTAAATGAATAAAAACATAGAGGTAAAGAACTTTTTGTAGCTGGTTCATAACTTTCTTCTTTGCAACTGTGATATGAAAGCTGATGGATCTCACTATACTGCTGAAAAGGAACATTTTTAGGGGGAGAGAATGCAGTTGGTTGTTCTAAAAAGTCAACCTCATAATCATCATCATATTCATTATATATGGGCAGATCAACAACACCTGCAATGTCATCTAGCAAGAAAAAACTTGGAGCATCAAGTTGTTCTTCAACAGACTGATTTGCACACTCATCTTCTTGAGTGACCATAAATGAATATATGAAACAATCATCTTCATGCTTATCATGGGGTGTATTAGAAACCACATAAGTTCTTTCCCTTTCAATAGGTGGAATATAATCTTCTGCAAAATCATTAGCATTCAAAGTTTCAAGAGGACCTATGATGTTATCAATTTTATGCTCAAGATTCCTGTCAAATGTTCTCTGTTTATATTCATCTTCATGTCCTAGGAGACCCAACTCCTCACTTTGAATTTGTTCACATGCGAGGCTATTGTGTTGAATTTCCTGAGCATCATTAAACATTTGTTGTAAGGTCTTAGGTCTTCCTTCCAGCAGGAGGAAAAACAAATCTGGGTGGAGGGTAGTGGCATACTAGAGCATGGCAAGAACTTCAGTGGGTTGAATTTATTTAGGAAAATCATAATAAATACTAGATAACCTTCGACTAAAAGTAGAAATAGTCTCATTGCTTTTCTCTTTCGAGGCATAAAATTTTGTAAGATGCAGGTCTAGGGATTTTTTCTCACCCCAAAACTTTGAAAAAACACTCTTCAATTCTTCCCATGAGATAATTGTTTCCGACTTCAAATGTTTAAACCATTCTCTGGTGTCTTGTTTCAAGGATTGAGAGAAATCTCTCATACAAAAATCGTCATGGTCAATCTCGAACAAGTCTATAAAATGCTCAAACCCTTGGATGTGTTTTTCAGTTGTGATGGCATCATGTTCCCCATCAAAGATAGGTAGATACTCATAGTGATTTGGAGGAAAATCATGAAGGATGTGGGGTAATTTTAAGGGTCTGTATCTGTGTTGGATATTGGAGGGTGTTGAATCAAGCATAAGAGATGAAATATCAGCCTTGATCTCATGAGGTTTATCAAATTGGTTGTAGTTATCGTATGGTTCAACTGGGATATTTTTGTTAAGATCAGTAATAAACTGAGGAGATATTTGTATAATCTTAAGAGGAGGATATGAAATTTTAGGATTATCATGATCATTATTTGCATGCAGTAGGTGAAGAAAAAATTGTCTAGCATGTTCAAGAAATAACCAGAGGCAACTTATAACAAACAAGATAATGCCTTGAAAAAAATTTAATTTTAAGTACTTGTTTTATTCCATAATTCATTTTCATACCTCTGTCAAGGATCTCATCTTTGGATAGTGGAGTCATCAATGATGTTTCGTAAGATGGATTCTACATTGAGAGTGGAGTCACTAGTAAAATTTAAATTTATGGATTCTTCTACTAGTGGAATCACCTTCAAACTGATTTTTTGATGTGTGGAGTTGCCAGAGCAGGAATACAGCCAATATGTTCCTAAGTTTTTGTCACTCTCAGTCCTTAGAACTCAAACATGTCATTCTCTCCTAGGGAAAATTCTTCAATTTCATCCTCAACAACGATGCCAAAATGTTAGCACTCTATAAATTTTGTCTAGTTGATAGCCAAATGACAGAGGTAACTGTTCCAACCAACTTTAGAGTTGGGCACTAGCCTACTCAACTCAGAGAGGGATCTCTCATGTCACTGGGTATTTCTTTGGCAATCAATGGCTAGATTCAGTTTGTTTTGGCTTTTTTTGTAAAATTGTTGGCTAGGAAGGGGAGGGAAACTTAGGGCTATGGAGTCAAAATTCTGAAAGTGAATGAAAACATTGACTGGCCAGTAGAACTCTCCAGAGGATAAAGGCTAAATGATGCAATGAATCTGAGTTGTAAATTATATTTGAGCAAGGTGTAGGAGAAAAGAGGAAACAAATAACTACATCATAGCATCATAAGACGAGTTTTGAGCTTTTTAACTCTCCAATTTGAAAAGAAGAAATTATGAATGGAATTTAATGACACAGGAAACACATACAATGAAAGAAGACAAAGCTCATATCACCACCATTAGAATCTTTTCATAGAGACTTCCAAAAATATTATGCATATATACTCAATTCTTCTTCAGAAAGTTACAAATTCCTCCTGCTACGAGGACAGGTCCCTCTCCAGTAAGTCCAACCATACATTTTTCTTTTAATAGTATATATAGATATATTACATCCAGGATTCAAAACGAATCATCTTCCCCAAGATACCAAATATAGACGTCAATTACAATGTATGAGTAACATATAACAACTGTACTCCTATTTTCTAGGGGACATTATAATAAAAAACTGACATATTTGAGATTTTTTAGTTGAATGCCACATGTCTATATTATTACAAAATTTCTTAAACATAATTAATATAGCTTGAAATCTATTTCAGATTAGCAATTTCTTCTTTTAAAGTATCCAACCAAGTAGGTTGGTTTTCTCCAATGCTTTCGACCACTTCAACTTTAACTTATGTCTTATGTCGCTTGCTCCTTTTCCTCTTGAAAGCTCACGTGTGGGGCTCATCTGTGCATCCTTTGATGATCAAATCCTTCATTATGGGATTTATTCTAACCTCTTTCTTTGCTCCTAGGTCCTCTGCAGGCTTCATGTGAAATTTTGTTGCCAATATTCACACGACAAGCTTTTCTTTCTTTTTCACTGACAAATTTTCATATTGTTAGAATATCCTGGTTCAATGGAGGTTGTTTGGTCCATCTCATCCATTTTATCTTTTTTTCTAGAAATCACGAGCTTATCTCCCTTAATTGTACATAAATTAGGAAGTTGATCCGGTTTGTAATTACCCTGTTCAAGAATGAAACGTTAATTGCCCAAAACAGATTAATGTCATCCATATTTTGAAAGGCATTCGTCATTGAGTACCAATAATAGGTTACTGACGAAATTACTAGTAAGGACTATGGCTTATCAAGTCTCGGCCTCTGAGTTCAAATGATGAGCTTTCGAATCATTCCTTTGACGACACTCGTTTGGTATCATGCATATGAAAAGTACATGAACAAATGCCTCAAGGCGATTTGCATCGTCAACCTTTCTTTTCCAAATGTGATCTTTGGACGTGACACATTCAATGATATATTGACACGTGATATCGAGATGTAATTGAGCAATTTCGAGCTTGACTGCTTTTCTGCCCGATATGCATCTGGAGGCACCACCTAGCTTCGACGCAAAACCACAATGTTTTTATCAGCCTTCTTTCAAGAGTTTAAAGTCTGAGCTAGTTCTAGGCCTGATACACTTTATGACTGTTGAGAGACAACACCCATGATCTACAATCCATCAGATCCAATCGATATCATATCTTCGCCATATTTTTCCCTGTCGGCCATAGGTAGCTCCATCCTGCCAATCTATCACTCTTATGTACTGATTTGGCGTTCTGCTAAGTCTTGAGACTTGGGTTCCAAGAAATTATTACAGTGATAATAGAGACTATGCTAAAAAACAAATTGAGTGAGACGATAAAGTAATATGAAAACTGACTATCCATGTGCAATAAGACCTCAAATATATTAGTACAAACTTTGGATATCTAAACATTTCAATACGAATAGTACAAATTAAGAGAAGCACAGTACATGATAAAACTTTGGATATGGCAACATATAATTCATTGGGAATAGCGAAGCTGGAAATAAGACCTCAAATCTATCATCCAATAATATCATGAAATACATGGGTTTTTTTAATATATAAAAAATAATTCTTTTACTTCTGTAGTTTGAACATTAGAAAGTATGCAAAAATTTGTAGTCAAACCACAAAGTAATATGAAGTGAACAAATTATCGATCGCTATAATCCCTCTACACCTTCGGCAGGGACTAATAATAAGCTATTGAGCACCTTCAAGCAATTTTATTTAAAAGGAAGAAAAGTGTGAATGTTATTAAAACAATTCATTGATTTTCATCAACAACAAGTTGATCTAAAAACTAATATCAAGATGTAAACTACTTTTATTGGAGAGAAATATTTTATCAAGTTAAAAAAATGTTTATTAGAATTTATATGGATGGAGAAGTGAAAATTTGTTTGGCACATCCGTTGATAATGCATATCGTATCATAACATAAGGATAGTACATTAGTTAAGTAATTATATAGGTTAAAATGGTTTGGGTGAATAGAAATGAAATTTGCAAGATTTATATTAATTTGTAAAGTATTGATGAAAGAACATGATTGTTTGGCTATGCCTATAAACAATATTGAATAATCATATAGGGTAATAAAAAGTGTTCTAGTAGATAGGAAATTTGCATGCCCTAGATAGAAACTAGCCAATGAGAAAATCTAATTAATTTGTAGAACCAATGAGAAAATCTAGCTATATATGATTTTTTAACATTTTAAAGGAAATTTCATTTGAAGCACCAACCGATTATTCCATTTGATATAAACTTGTTCTCGAGCATCCTTTGTTATTGATAAATAAAACAAGGAAATTCAAATTATGGTCTAGATACATAACACTCCTCTCGATGTAATTAGGCATGCATTGACCAAATTTTATATCAACGATAATGGACTCCCAAAGTATTGAAAATTATGACTTAAATTTTGGGAAAACCCATGTTTTACCCTCATAAGAGCTTAACCCAAATTTGTATGGGGAAACTTTTTTATTGTTTTCGTTTTATGTTGAGATAAAAGAAACATAATTTTTCAATGAATATAATTGTTGAAAGTTGAATATTTGGGTATATATATTTGGAAACTTGTGGATGAGTTTTAAGATTTAAGAAAGTATTGTGCACTTAGTGAAGTATAGCATTGTCATTATCCATTGACTATCACAAACATTTCTCATGTGTATTATTATTAAAATAATTGTAATAGGATAAATAATATAACATTGCATAGAAGATACCAATATCACATAAAAACAAAGCTTATAGACAGAAACCCTAGGGAAAGGATAGAGACCCACTTTGAAGAGGATAATAATTATATAAATAATATACTACATGATCAAGTACATGTCAATATAGTAATATTCACTAAAATGGATATCTCCATCTGAAGCCAATACCCATTATCCATCACATTCTATAAGGAAAAACACTTTTAGCAGCATATGTGTCTCATCAATGTCCTTGTTACATGATCCAAAAATGACAGGTTTTACTGACAAATTGCAAGTTAAGTTTAATGTACTTTATGCATTGGATCAATAAGAATGCGAAACACATAAAACTCTCTAACTTGTTGCGAAATAATAATTATGAATTTTAATTGATGCTCATAAGTGATTAAAGAGTTCATCCATCATAAACCATGCTGCATAATAAGAGAAGATAGCATAAAATAAGAAAGAGAAGTAGACATAAGAAATTGTTAACAAAGTTCACCAATATTTGGCTATGTCTTCGGGCCTGCTTCCATGTGGAGGACCTCTTTATTTCTCTTCAAATGCTCAAGTTCTCTTTAGATTGGCTCTTTGTTGTTACAAAAGAATTATGATATATTATACAAGAACTCCTTGTTCATAGATGTTAGCACCAGAAGTCACCTCTGGATTGCATCAAAGGTAAGTCCAGTACCCATTAGAGTTTTGTGTCACAGGTTGGTTATAAAAAGGTCAAATGGACACGGTCTCAAGAGAATATTGTCTGAACTCAGAAAATTGAACTAGTATGCATGGGCAAGTGAGGTCTTAATTTAAGTTCATTCAGTAAGTTGTAGTAAGGGTGAGTAGGATGAATACTTTGGTGAGAAAATGTAGAGGTCTGTCGCAGACATCGGGTCTTCCAGTAGCCTAAGGAAGAAAAATTTAAACACAAGATCCCCTTGGATTAAAATTTTAAGGAAACTAAAAGAAATCATAAAAACATTACAATCAAACATTCATCATAATATAGTCACAACAATCCATGTGAATCAATCATTCATGAACTCTCTCAGTAATAGAGGAAAATAAGATGGAGTAAGAAATCTAACTATCATTAACAAGAAATCTCATATTACAACGCATAACCAAAGAACCAGAAGCTTTATTAAAACTTTACAATACAGGAGCTTTTCTTTACCATCGACCATAACAAAATATCAAAACTGAGTATTTATACTCAGAACAACCTGCCACCACCATGAGCGTGACCTGGCTACAATATTCAAAGCTTTGCATATGCACCTTCAACTGTCAGTCTGCACTTTCATTCTTCTATCACAGACGATCTTAGATTAGCATGGGTCTGCAAGGAAATCTTCTCGTAGGGGTACGATAGGTTGACAGTCTACCTCCATGGCTGGATTTTCCATTCTTTCCATTTATGGGGTGAAATGAGGTTTCAACTACCTCCCCCCATTTCCATTAACTACCTGCATCAGGATCAATACAGATTCTGACATCTGTGAATGCTCTAGGTGGTGCCCATGACTCCCTCCAATTGATCTCGGTGTCTTGAAACCACGCAGATCTTCTGCTGAGACCAAGAAGGGAATTTTGATATTTTGCGCGGCTCCATTCCCTTACCCCACGCGACCACGGGTCATGACCTCATGCTTATCCATATGAAATCTCATGATTTCTCATTTAGGGATTTCTCACTCCCATTGATTCCCAACGTTTCGATGCTCGAAATTGCGAAACGACCCATCTGGATCAATGGTCGGACTCACTGTGAATCCAATGACCATGATCATTTCCTTGAACAACTTTGTCCACCCATTGCTTCAATGGGTGCTTATCTTTCTTTTGGCCCCAATTTCCATATGACCTTGGGCTGTGACCGTGGGCCTAATTCCCTAGCATTTCAGTATTTCATGTTTCGTGAGTTCGCACTGTGTTCCATGCTCAAATATCCAAGTCATGAAATCATGATAGCTCGGATCAGATGACACGCATCTCTTTGAATCGAAAAACCCATATCATATCGACATTTTAGGACCTTGGACCATTGGCACTTCTCACCTCAGCCTTCTCAAAAATAATTTCTTTGCGGTTCGGATCCTACGCCATGTGTCCTTCTGAGATGTACTACCCAAATTATATCGTGAATTCACATTTCACGAGTCCTCAAGACCCTACCCTTTGACTGCTCCATTATGCAAGTCAATGAAACACTAATCTTGCACCACGTGTCCTTCCAAGGATCAGTGGCTAGGATGGCCTCACAATTTCAAAACTTTGTCTGACGCTATACTTTGTGTAACTCTATGATCTTGATTTCCCGATGGTCGTCGATCTGATATTCTTGGTGGATCTCCACCACTGAAAGTTGATCTTGCTCACTCACTTGATTTGAGTCCATATCAAATCACTCTAAGTGCTGAGCTTGCGCTTATGGCTGTGGCTTCTCTGAACAATTACCTAGATGACTAACTGAGGGCTCAGAAAAATAGAATGGTCAGTGACAGAGGTAAGGAGAGAGGAGTTCTTGACAGAAAGGCTTAGGGCTGACACCTCTTAGGCAGGTGAAGAGAAAAAAACCTACAAGCTGAGAGGAAACCTACAATCGGGTCTGCAAAAGGAGGAGGGATAGGAAAAATTATAGACTTAGGAAAGAACCCCAAAATCAAGAGACTCTGACAAGTTTATGTGCTAACATTTGGCTCCATAGGGGATGGCATGCTCCCTATGAGCTGCCAAGAACAAGTTGTTCCAGTGTCTTTTCTTTGGGTTATGGAATCTCCTACCAAAAACAAAATAAACATAAAATAGGAATGGTATTTACAATGGTGGGATGTTGATTATGGCTTTAAACCAAAAATAAATAAACTAGGAAGTGACCATTTACAGGGCCACCAAAAAAAATTTCACCCTCTAAATTCTCCAACCCGTAAGTGTTGTTTGGAAATTCCTCATAAATCTTGAAGGGATTGATCCAAAGGGATTCAAATTTACCAATCTTTCCCTTGTCCTGTCTGGGTGCATCCCATTTGAGTACTAGATCTCCCAGATGGAAATCCTCTCCTCTACTCTTCTTGTCAAGCGACCACTTGATCTTCTGTTGATGGTCATGTGCCATGTCTAGTATCTTTTCTCTAGTTTCCTACACTTCTACCAACTATAATATTCTCCTGACCATGTCGTCAGGCTCTCCCTAGTAGTCTTGGAAGAATTTCGCCACCG
Source organism: Picea engelmannii (assembly GCA_009831015.1). Classification (NCBI taxonomy): domain Eukaryota; kingdom Viridiplantae; phylum Streptophyta; class Pinopsida; order Pinales; family Pinaceae; genus Picea; species Picea engelmannii. The sequence goes on from WSFP011363892.1 coordinate 12,275, forward strand.
ACAAGGCGAGTTGAGAAGGAAAGATGGACTCAAATCCATACATAAGCTGAAAAGAAGAGACGCCAAGAGGCCTCTTTGTTGTCACTCTATCAGCCCATAGAGAAAACTTAAGATTTGAATCCCATGCCTTCTTGTTGTCTTCTAGCAGTTTTTTGATAATTTTTATGAGGCTCTTGTTAGAGGATTATGTCATTCCATTCCCTTGGGGGTAGTAGGTAGTTAAGTGAATTAATGAAATTCCATATTGCTCATAGAATTGAATCAATGGTTTGTCCTTGAAGGATACAACATTATCAGTGACAATTCTTTTTGGACAACCAAACCTTTCCATAATCTCTTCAAGAAAACCAGTGAATACTTTGTGTGAATCACTTCTTGTGTGAATGGCTTCTATCCACTTGGTGAAGTAATCTGTGGAAGTCAAGATCCACCTGTGTTGACCAATTGATGCGGGATGAATTTCCCCAATGAATTCTAGGCCCCATTGCTAAAAGGGACCTGAAGCTACCACATGCTTCAATGGCAAAGACTTCAACTATTGCTTTCCAAAGAATTTTTGACACTTAACGCAAGCCCTGATCTTTGCACAAACATCGGTGAACAGGATGGGCTAGAAATAGCCAGCTCTGAGAATATTGTAGGTTGTGGTTCTCCAGAAATGATGTCTCCGACACAAACTATCATGAAAAACAGACATGATCTTTTGGGCTTCTTGTGGGTTTAGACATCTCAACAACACTCCTAGAGGATCTTTCCAATATAAAATTTGATCAATGAGGCAATATCTAATTTCTTTCAACTTTAAATCTCTTTCCTTGCTTTTCCCCATTTCATATAAAGGTCGCAACATTTGAAAAAAATATATAATATCTTTCTACCAAGTGCATTCTGCCAATGGGGAGCTGTCTTGAGGGATTTTATCAGATGCTTTAGCCCACTGATTTTCCAAGTAAGCGTTGATGAAGTTAACCTCCAAATATTTATAATTAGATTCAACCAAAAACTTGGCTAAACCTTGGCCTTTAACTAGCTTGGTGGGTTTTATTTCCAGATCAAATTCAAGGATTCTGGCAATCCACTTCCTCCTCATCCCGTCTATGTCAGGCTGGATGAGGATGTCCTTCACAACAGCTGAAGGAACATATGCAATGATATTTGAATGCAGAACATAGACTCTGAAAGCCTTGAGGGATTTCACCAAGGCATAGCCCTGCTTCTCCATGATTTCATATCTAACTTCTGCATCTCTTAGTGTTCTACTGAAAAAATAAATAGGCTACTCCAACCCTGCATCATTCTTTGGCAGTAAAATAACGACCACTGTGTCAAATGAAGCAAAGGAAAAAATCAGAAAATCCTTGGAATAATCAGGATTGATTAGCACAAGTGCTTCAGTCATTGCCTTCTTGATTTGGTTGAAGGATTCTCTAGACTCTGAAGTCCATTTTACTGCGTTCCCCTTCCTCGACATGGTTGTGATATGCTTCACCAATTCAACAAAATTTGAAATAAAACTTCTCAGAAAATTGATTTTGCCCAGGAAGGACTAAACTTCTTTCTTGGATCTAGGAAGTGATAAGGATTGAATAGCTTCTACCCTGCTTGAATCAATCCTGAACCCCTCATCTCATACAATTTGTCCCAACAATTTCCCTTCCTGCATGGAAAATAAAGAATTCTTTGGATTTAGGGAGAGACCAAACCTTCTGCATCTCGAGAGGACCTTTCTTAGATGTCGACAATGTTCTTTATCATATTTGGAGAAGATTGTTATGTCATCCAGATTGATGACCACAAATTTATCTCTTTCTCCAATGAAGGCAATGTCCATGGCTCGTTGGAAGGTTTCTCCTACATTCATCAATCCAAAGGGCATTTTGGCATACATGAATGTGCCCCATGGAGTGGCAAAGGTTGTCTTTTCTATGTCTTCAAGTAGGATGGAGATCTGATTGTAGCCAGAAAAGCCATGAATCATGGAGTTCCTGGATGCACCTGTCACCCTCTGCAATATGTGTTCCATATTTGGCAAAGGGTAATTGTCCTTATTAGAGCTTCTGTTCAGATTTTTGAAATCGACACAAAGTCTAATTTCTCCATTCGTTTTCCTCACTGGGACTAGGTTGGACACCCATTCAAAATATTGAAAAGGGACAATGATTTGGGCATCCAACAACTTCTTTGCCTCCCTTTCCATAATATGTAGAAACATAGGATTTATTTGTCTTAATTTCTTCCTAAATGGTTTGGCCTCCCCTTTCAATGGGATCTTATGTTCAATGATGACCGTGTTGTATGTTTTGAGGTCTTCATAGGTCCAGGCAAACACATTAGCAAATTCTTTTAACATCTCAGGATACTCAACTCTCTGCTCCCTTGACAGGTTGCTTGATAACTTGACAAACTTTGGATCCTCCTTTGTACCAATATTGCACTCAGTGTAACATTAGCATCCTCAGTTGAGATTTTAGACTCTACTGCCACATCGTTCTCATCAAACAATCTTTCTAAAGGAACTAGTCCATTTGGAATGTGGTTGCTAGGAAATTTAACAATATGGTGATTAGCAATTTTATTTAGAAATACATCAGTGTGAGGGTCACCTTTGGAATCATGATCCTGATCAATGTGTAATACAGATAACTCATCAACAAACTCAATAAATTTTCTGATTTCAAGATCATCTTTGAACACCTTCCAATGCTTGATATTGTTAGGTATAGAGGGCTTATATTTTACCTCCACATCATACCTAAGCTTAGGTGCCAGTGGGATGCTAAAATTTCTCACTGCGACAACCAAAGAATCAACCATAGTATTCTCCTCTCTTGGAATAAATGAAATGTTGAAAGCTAAGAAGAAATTGTCAATTAGGTGCCACACCTCATTCCTGTAAGTCTTAAGCCTAGGGTGCTTGGCTTGATAAAAAAATTTGACTTGATGAACAATTAGTTCAACATCTCCAAATACCACTAGCTCTTTAATTCCCATGTCTTTCGCATACCTTAAACCCAAAACAAGAGCTTCATACTCTTCCACATTGTTGGTAGCTTCAAATTCTAGTTTATAGGACAAAGATATAGCTTCTTGATAAGGTGACACAAAAACCAATCCAGCACCATCCCCTTCCTTAGAAGAGGCTCCGTCGAAGAACATCTTCCACACAGAAGTAGTTGGAGGAGGTATTTCATGAAAATAAATGGGTTTCTTTCTGATTTCAAGAAGAGCTTCAGAGGCATCTACGAGATACAATATGTTGGATCCCAAATCAGTTCTCAAAGAAAAAATAGGATGGTTGATGGGGTTTTCCTCATCATTGATGATATACAAGAGTTGCGCTTCCCTGTAAATTCTCCTTTGTTCACCCCCAAACACATGAATGGTGGTGTATGAAAGGTCCATTTGCAGGGTTCCCCCTAGTATCTTTATCCAAGATCTAGATAGGATCATTCCAAACTTAGGGGGAACATAAACCACTACGATATCCATGACTACGCTCTTCATTGGCAGTTGGAACGGGGACATGGCTAGGTCTTTGATAAAACCAAGGAACTTCACCTTCTGTAAGTTTTAACCTACAAAGTAAAGAAATGCATATATATTCTTAAGCAAAACATAAATTAATAAATGGCTCATTCACATAGTACATAGAGATTTATACCGGAAACCCTCAACCGGGAAAACCTTACTTATATTCATTATCTCGAATTTCACCATTCACCATACAATATATATACAATGTTTTTAGGTATTCTGTAGATACCAAAACCCTAATCCCTTAATCCAGGATTAATTTACAAAACTGCTAAAAATAGAAAAAACTGCCCAAAAAAAAAAATTCAGGGCATTGCCCTGGGCTACCGCCCATTATCGAACATTCTGCGTAACTAGGGGGGGGAATGCTTGACCCACCCTAGGAAATCACCCGGTGCACACGACACACAGGACATCACTAGAGGGATTTTCAGACGCAATTGTCATATCTGATGCGCCCACACACACATATGCAAAGAATATAACACATACCCAACATTCTCCCACTTGTTGTTTTCTTTGCATGCAGGGATCTAGGGGATTATATAGTCAACAATCCGGGGCAATAATGCCCATCGTTACTCTACACCAAGAGAACTTTTCTGTACTCACAAACTTTGTCAATGAATCTGCAACATTCTTCAAAGTGTCAACCTTTTCCATCAACACCTTCTTTTCCTCAACCATATCTCTCAGAAAGTTATACTGAACATCAATATGCTTTGTCTTCAAATGATAAGTTGGGTTCTTTGCCAAGAATATTTCACTCTAACTGTCACAATATAATCTCACTACTTGTTGTACCAACCCAATACCTGAACACAATCTTTGTAACCATATTGCTTCCTTGCTTGCATGAGTGGCTTCCATGTATTCAGCTTCTGTAGTTGAGAGTGACACTACAACCTGTCTTTTGCTCATCCAACTGATTGCTCCTCCAAATAGGTTAAACACATACCCACTTGTAGATATTTTGTGATCCAGATCTCTAGCCCAGTCTGCATCAACAAAGGCATGTATGTCCAACACTTTGTCCAATCCTAGTCTTCCTTAGTAGCACAATCCATAACTGGTAGTGCCACGAAGATACCTGAAGACCCTCTTTACTACTGTCCAATGCTCCTTCACTGGTTTTGACATATACCTGCTCAAAACTCCCACTGCATGTGTAATGTTCGGTCTAGTACAGACCATTGCATACATCAAATTGTCAACTACATTGGCATACGAAACATGGGACATGTCCTCTTCTTCTTCCTGTGTCTTGGGACATTGATCTGCAGGTAACTTTACACCTATAGGAATAGGAACCTTGATCGATTTACTTCCATGCATATTAAACATCTGCAATATCGTCTCAACATATTTTCTCTGATTCAACCAGAGTTTCTTGTTTGCACGATCTCTTTTAATATCCATTCCCAGAATGAAGTTAGCAACACCGAGATACTTCATGTCAAATTTGGAGGATAGCTATGATTTCACCTCCATGATAACATCCATGTTATTTCCTACCAACAACATGTCATCAACATACAACACTACATAAATGAAGTGATTACCAACCTTCTTGGAATATACACAGTGATCAACCTTGCTTCTTACAAATCCTAATACAAGGATTTATGTGTCAAAATTTTGGTACCACATCCTAGGTGATTGCTACAGACCATATAGTGACTTCTCTAGATTACAGACCAGCTCTTTCTTTCCCTTCACTACAAAGCCTTATGGCTGCTTCTTGTAGATTTCTTCTTCCAGATCCCCATGTAGGAATGTTGTCTTCACATCCATCTGTTCCACTTCAAGATCAAAGGCATCAACAATAGATAAAATAAATCTAATAGAAGCTAACTTAGCAACAGGAGAAAATATCTCACCAAAGTCAATTCCCTCTACCTAGTAATAACCTTTTGCTACTAATCGAGCTTTGTATTTCTCCACTTTACCTTGTGCATTAAACTTATTCTTAAACAACCATTTTCTACCAACATATTTTCTTTCATCTGGAAACTCAACTATATCCCATGCCTCATTCTTATCCAAGGCATCCATTTCTTCAACCATGGCCTTCTTCCATAGTTTACTATCCTCTGAATTCACTGCTTCCCTGACAGTTCTGGGATCATTATCAGTAATAGATAAAGAAAAATTGGAACGGAAATCAGGTGGACTATACCTTTATGGTTGTCTTTTATCTCTCACTGATCTCCTCAATATTGGGGTATGAGGTTCTTCTTCTTCATCTTCTTATGCTTCCTCTTCTTCAGATGATTCAGATTTTTCATCATCCAACTCAAGATCTATTTTCTCAGGTTCGTCTTGTGTTGTTAGGAATTCCTATTTGGACAAATATTTTACCCCTCTGAAAACAACTTTTCGACTGTAAATAGTCTTCTTAGTTTCTGGGTTCCAAAGTTTATAACCTTTCACACCATCTTTATAACCAATAAAGATACACTTTTCATCCTTTTTATCCATCTTACTCATATTTTCCTTTGGAACATGTACATAAGCATCACAACCAAACACTCTAAGATGTTGAAGAGAGGGTTTCTTTCCAGACCATATCTCGTGTGGAATTTTATCATCTAACGTTGATGAAGGTGATCGATTGACAAGGTAACATGTTGTACCCAATGCCTCTGCCCAGAATTCTTGCCCTAACCCGGCACTGCTAAGCATGCTCCTTGCTTTTTCCATCAATGTTCTACTCATCCTTTCTACAACTCCATTATGTTGAGGAGTGTATGGAGTAGTCTTCTACCTTGCTATGCCACACTTCTTATAGAATTCTTCGAATTCATTTCCGCAGAATTATCCACCATTATTTGTTCTCAATACCTTTATTTTCTTCTCTGTTTGATTTTCTACTAGAGCCTTAAACTCTTTAAATTTATGAAATACCTCATATTTATTTCTAAGAAAATAAATCTATGTGTTCCTTGAAAAATCATCTATGAATGAAACATAATACACAGATTTACCTAGGGATGGAATAGGAACAAGTCCAAACACATCAATGTGTATCAACTCTAAGATCCCCTTTGCTCTTTTAGCACCAAATGAGAATCTTACTCGATTTTCTTTACCATATATGCAATGTTCACAGAAATAAAAATCCAAAGTGCAATTAGACATACCTTCAACCATACCTTTACCGTGTAGTGTTCGAAGGCCCTTTTCTCCAATATGTCCCAGTCTTTGATGCCACAACATGGTCTTATTTCCAGGGATAATATTGGTCTTGTCTTCTTTATTTCTTTGTTCAGGGACAACAGAGTTGTTACACCCATTAGTATAAGTGATTCCCAGTAACTTGTACAGAATTCCACACTGAACTCCCCTCATCAACACCATTTCTCCTCTTACCATCTTGCAAGTGTTCTTTCCAAATACAGTATCCACTCCTGCATCATCCATCTTGCTTACAGATATTAGGCTCCTGGCTAGTTTTGGAATGTGCAAAACCCCAGGGAGAGTTCTAATCCTTCCATATTTTAGCAGCAACTTAACCCTTCCACATCCCAAGATTTTTATTATCGAATCATCTCCTAGGAATACATCACCACCATCGTATTTTTCATATTTAGAGAACCACTCCCTGTGAGGAGTCATAAGGTATGACACACCTGATTCGATCAAACATACATCATGGTCTGCATGTGTACTTGTAGATGCTAGGTAAGCATCACATCCTTCTTCAGTGGAGGTTTTCTCCTCTGTGGAAGAGGTACTATTAGATCCCTTTGGTTTATCAACCTTCTTAGACTTGCAATCTTTCTTATAATGCCCTGTTTTACCACACTTACAAAATTTCCTCAAAGATTTTCCTAGAGACTTAGATCTACATCTAGATTTAGATCTCCCCCCCGAAGGTTTACCAGGATTCTTGTCTTGGGTACGACCTCTTACAAATAAAACATATGTGCTATGACTATCCATAATTTTCCACCTCATCTCTTCAGATAACAAGGATGAAACTACATCTTCATACTTCAATGTATATTTAGTGGTACTACTAATTGCTACAACCAGATTATCCCAAGAGTTTGGCAAAGAACATAACAAAGAAATACACTTATCTTCTTATGCAATCGTAATATTAACAAAGACAAGTTGACTTACTAGAGTATTAAAGGCATTTAGATGTTCTGTCACAGAATCTCCATCTTCCATCCTAAGATGATACAACTTATTTCGAAGAAACAACTTGTTTACTAGGGACTCGGATTGATACAAATTCCCCAACTTATCCCATAGTTCCTTGGTTGTATATTCTCCTGAGACATTAAAAAAAAACGAATCTTCCAGGCAGAGTCGAATAGTACTCCTATCTCTTCTATCCAACTTCTCCCAATCTTCCTTCGACATACCAGTAGCTAGTGTACTAGTAGTTTGTGTACTAGTAGGTTGTGTACCAGTAGCATGTGTGATAGTAGACGGTGTACCAGTAGGTTGTGTACCAAGATCCACAACAATCCATTGTTCTTTGTCTACAAGAAGGTCCTCCATATTGAGCTTCAATAGCTTAAAGTTTTTACCGTTGAACTTCTCTATCTCAATTCTAGATGAGCTCACCATTCCTCTTTCTATACTCGAATATCTGCTGCAAAAGTTCCCACTAAACCCAAGTTTATCACATACCCAAGATAAACTTGATCTATCAAGACCAAGCCAAAACCTCAACAACAAAGGCATCCCTCTGAAGCCAAAAACGAGCTATGATACCACATGTAATTTTTAAACCTGTGAAGTAAATAAATGCATATAGATTCTTAAGTAAAATAGAAATTAATCAAGGGCTCATTCACATAGTACACAAAGATTTATACTGGAAAAACCTTTTTTATATTCATTATTTCGAATTTCACCACTCACCATACAATATATATACAATGTTTTTAGGTATTTCAAAGATACCAAAACCATAATCCCTTAATCTGGGATTAATTTACAAACTACTAAAAATAGCAAAAACCACCCAAAAAAAAAATTTGGGGCGCTACCCCAGGCTACTGTTTGTTGTTGAACACTGCGTGTAACCAGGGGGGTGTACCTTCCACCCCTAGGAAAGCGCTCGATGCACACAACACACAAAACACTACTAGAGGGATCATCAGACGCAATTGTCATATCTGACGCGCCCACACACACACATGCAAATAATATAACACATACCCAACACCTTCCTGGAATCAAAAGAATATAGGTCATGGTAGGTTTTTGTAACTTCCAACCTGAGTTCTTCCATGAAAATCTTAGGCATACTATTGTGGGATGATCCTAAATCCATTAAGCATTTATGCAGTACCTTATCATGGATGTTCAATGAAGTGTATAAGGGAGGGGAGGAATTATCTCTAGCTTCTACCAAAGGTCCTAATATGACAGTTGGATTTTGATCTTGCACATTAACTGAGTTTGTGGGATGAAACGTAGGTTTAGACTACAATAGTTTAGAGAGGATCCTTTTGAAATCTTCATGCTTGACTAGTTCTGAAAGGGGTACATGGATTCTAAGTTTTTGAATTTCATGGTCAAAATTGAAAAAGGGATATGGCTTCAGAATCTCCTTCACTTCAGGGATAGGAGTTATGGCCACTTGAGAGGGGGTTCAAACTTTATTACCTCTATCGCCGTATGCTACATATTTAGCCGGATTCTCTACTCTGGTAGGATGCTCAGGAAAATTAGGCTTTCCTTCTTTCTTTTTGGACCTGAGGCTATATCTATTGGGGATTCCATTGTCCTTGTCCCCTTTTCTCATCTCATTCAACTGACTATCCATGAGATATTCCTCATATGAATACTAAGTCAAGTGAGGAAAAGAGGAGGTGTCCCCAAGACAGTGGATTTCTAGATTAAGGTCTTCATCCCCTTCTCCTTCATCGACAACAATATTATTTTGGAGAGGGGTCTAGATTTTATCAACATCTTTGTCTATGTTTCTTTGATCTTTTTTCATAATTTGGGGGGTGTTAGTTGGTATTTTGAAACCACCCCTATTCTCAGTACTTTGGGAATTTCTATATCCCTACCTTCCATCTAATTTGATCTTTTCCATTCTAGCAGAAAGTTATTTTAGTAGCTTGGTTGTTTCATCTATTTGAAGGGGGGAAACAGAGCAACTAGAAGTTCGAGTTTCATACCTACCCTTTCCTCTGTCTATATCAGCTTTACTCCTAAGTTTTTCAGCAGACAATATATTGGATTCTATTTCAAGGGCCGCATCTTGGATATGAGACAAGGAGGTAGCTCTTCTTTCTCTATACAGGAGGAAAAAATCAGGATTGAAAGCATTAGCATAAGTCATTTTGGAAGATATTTCTGCAGGCTTAACTTTAGCGGGAATATTTTTATACATCTTATTAAATCTCTTCGAAAAGTATGAAATAGATTCCCCCTCTTCTCTTTTAAGAGACCCAAATTTTGTAATATAATAAAGGAGATATTTTTTATTTCCCCAATGTCTTAAGAATGAATCATCCAAAGAAACAATCCCATCAATAGATCAGGGAGGAAAGTCCTTAAACCAATCCCTGACATCACCATCAAGGCTCTGTACAAAAAATCTGATCTACACATCTTCATTTTCAATGGCCTGAATCTCTACAAATCTATAAAAGGATGAAAGGCACTCTTCTGCAGTCACGTCTCCCTCTCCTATGAACTGGGGCATGTACTTAAGGTAATTTCTGGCTGAGAGAGCATTCATAGGCTGAGGTAAAACTAGAGGGGCATATCTAGCAGCTAATATTTCGGCCATCTTGTTCCTAGGAGGATTAACACCTGCCATTTGGATGTGAAATGGAGGGGAACCAAGAGGAGATGGAGTCCGAACAGGTGAGACTGGGGTTGTGCTTCTGGGAGAAAAAGGAAACAACAAAGGATTTGGAGGAAAATCCACAGGGATTAAGGGAACAAAGGTTTCCCTCTTTGTCAAAACAACAACTATAATAGGAGGAGGAGGAGTAAAACTGGGAGAGGGGAAATCAGCAAGAAAACTCCCAGAATTTAAACTTCTAGAAGCTCCGACAGATAGTGTAATAGGAAAATGAGAAACAACTACCAGAGTTGCTATAGAAGAATAGTGAAAATCATTAGAAATACCTAGTTCAACAGTAGAAGTACCTTCTAGAAGGGTCCGTTGTCTGCTGATAATTTTCTCTGGGTCATGTTCAAGTGTTTTTAAAGGAAGCTATGGAGTATAACTTGTGTGTCTGCCTTTGGAAGCCACGACTGGAACAATGGATTCGTAACAGTGGAGTCTCTAAATGAACAATTGCAATATTCAATGTACTAATCTCTAATGCACCTTCAAAACTAGTAATATTTGTCGTTCAATCCCAGGGAAAATCTTCAATTTGTCCTCGGCAACAATGCCAGAAATGTTAGCACCAGAAGTCACCTCCGGATTGCATCATAGGTAGGCCCAGTACCCATCAGAGTTTTATGTCACATGTTGGTTATAAAAAGGTCAAATGGGTATAGTCTCAAGAGAATATCGTCTCAACTCAGAAAAATGGACTGGTATGCACGAGCAGGTGAGGTCTTAGTTTAACTTCAGTCGGTAAGTTGTAGTAAGAGTGAGTAGGAAGAAGAATTTGGTGAGAAAATGTAGAGGTCTGTCACAGACATCAGGCCTTCCAGCAGCTTAAGGAAGAAAAATTTAAATAGAAGATCCCCTTGGATTCAAATTTCAAGGAAACTGAAAGAAATCATAACATTATTACAATCAAACATTAATCATAATACAATCACAACAATCCATGTGAATCAGTCATTCATGAACTCTCTCGGTAATAGAGGCAAATAAGATGGAGTAATAAAGATGACTATCATTAAATAAGAAATCTCAGATTACAACACATAACCAGAGAACCATAAGCTTTATTAAAACATTATAATACAAGAGCTTTCCTCTACCATCGACCATAACAAAATATCAAAAATAATTATTTATACTCAGAACAACCTGCCACCACAAGGAGCATGACTTGGCTACTATATACAAAGCTTTGTGTATGTACCTTCTTCTGTCAGTATTCACTTGCATTCTTCTGTCATACACGATCTCAAATCAGTATGGGTCTACAGGGAAATCTTCTCGCAGGGGTACCATAGGTTGACAGTCTGCCTGCATGACTGAATTTTACATGATTTCCATTTACAAGGTGAAACAAGGTTTCAACTACCTCCCCCCATTTCCATTAAATACCTGCATCAGTTTCGGGATAGATTCTGACATCCGTGAATGCTCCAGGTATTTCCCATGACTACATCCAATTGATCTTAGCGTCTTGAAACCACGCAAATCTTCTACTGAGACCAAGAAGGCCATTTTGATCTTTTGCATGGCTCCATTCCCTTTTCCCACACGACCGTGGGTCGTGACCTCATGCTTATCCATATGAAATCTCAGGATTTCACATTTCAGGAGTTCTCACTCCCCTTGATTCCCAATGTTTTGATGCTCAAAATTGCGAAACGACCCATATGGATCAACAGTCGGACTCACTATGAATCTGATGGCCATGATCATTTCCTTGAACAACTTTGGCCGCCTGCTGCTTGAATGGGCACTTATATTTCTTTTGGCCCCACTTTCCATATGACCCTTGGCTGTGATCATGGGCCTAATTCCTAGGCATTTTGGGATTTCACATTTCACAAGTTCGCACTAAGTTCCATGCGGAAATATCCAAGTCGCGAAATCACGATAGCTCAGATCAGGTGACACACATCTCTTTGCATCGGACGGCCTAGATCATATTGGAATTTTGGGACCTCGGACCATCGACACTTCTCACCTCAACCTTCTTGAAAATAATTTCTCCATGGTTTGGATCCTACGCCGCATGTCCTTCTGAGATAGACAACCCAGATTATATTGCGACTTCATGTTTCGCGAGTCCTTAAGACCCTACCCTTTGACTATTCCATTCTGCGAGTTAGCGAAACACTAATCTTGTGCCACGTTTCCTTCCCAGGATCAGTGGCTAGGATGGCCTCGCGATTTCAGAACTCTGTATGACGCTATACTTCATGTAACTCTATGATCTCGATCACCCGATGGTCATCGATATGATCTGCCTGGTGGATCTCTGCCACTGAAATTTGATCTTGCTCACTCATTTTATTTGAGTGCATATCATACCACTCTAAGTGTTGAGCTTGTGCTTATGGCTGCAGCTTCTATGAACAATTACCTGGACGTCTAACTGAGGGCTCAGGAAAATAGAATGGTCAATGATGGAGGTAAAGAGAGAGGAGCACTTGAAAGAAAATCTTAGGGCCGACACCTCTTAGGCAAGAGAAGAGAAGAAAAACTACAAGCCTAGAGGAAACCTACAATTGGGTCTGCAAAAGGAGGAGGGACAGGAAATATTACAGGCTGAGGAAAGAACCCCAAAATCATGAGACTCTGACAATTTTATTTGCTAACAAGATACATACAAGTCTCAACAATCTCCTCTCAAAACAAAACTCAATGCCCTTCAAAACATGGGAAATGGGCAAATTACACAAGTTGCTCCTCAAAATCCCAGCATCAAAAAGTTACCCCTCAAGCTCAAAAATCCTGGTTTTATATAGTTTTTAGGCTCAAATGAGGAAGCCCAACTTCCCACAAGAATTTGGCCTCTTTTTGGGATCAAATCCCGCTTCAAATGGACAAAACTCTCCTATTACAGGCATAAAATCAATTTAAAAACCATATAATATGGTCAAAACCCCACTTCTGCAACCAAAATTCAAAAATATCCCCTAGGGATGGGTGTGCCCTCTAAAATGAGGTCATATGGCTCTTAGGTGGCCAAGCGCCAGTCCTATGGGCTGTGCGCTGGCCCCTATCCCTTAAATAGTGGTCATATTGCGCATAAACATAGGACCGTGCCCCTTAAAACACACCTAATCCATGGTTCTAGCTCCTGCATCATATGGAGGATCATTGCTACACTTGCACACTTGGGTGGTTTAAAGGAATGGCACCCTCACCCCCCTTGGTGGCTAGTCTAATGGACAACAAATCTGTGGGCTAGGGCTTAGCCCTAACCCCCTTCCACCTCCATTCACTTATATACATTTTAAATAATTTTAAGCATGCTTGTGTTAACAAGATCCACCCTCAGCGCATTGGTAATGGACCTCTCCCAAAGCTTGCGACATTCAACCATAAGTCATGGGTTCAAAACGCATGGACCTTCAATCAATATTTTTAAACTGCCATTCAACTAGTGATGATGCGCCACGTGACAACCCACATCTGGGCCACGTGGCACCCTTTCATTGGTCCTCCATGATGCCACATGTCAACATTGTATTGGTCCCTGTCACTGTCAAGTCACCCCACTATTGTGCTGCAACATGTCACTATGCTACATCAACATGGTAATCTCATGTTGATGTCAACATTGACTTTTTTCTCGTTGACTTTTTAGTTGTTTGAGAAAACAGTAAGAGTGTGATAACGTCAACATTGACTTTTTTCTCGTTGACTTTTTAGTTGTTTGAGAAAACAGTAAGACTGTGATAACTCTCTCATACATTGTCTATTTGAGAAATTAAATATATGGACGAAATGAGTGCGACGAGACGGTCGCAATGGAATTGGTTTCATTCAATTCTGAGAACTTTAACTTTTTAGCATTTTTTGAACCGGAGGAGCCTCCTGGATCATTCCTCCCCACTTGGAATCTTTTGGATGTCCAAAAGTCTGGTTTTACTCAGGTTATAAGTGAGGGTACTGCCTCTCCACTTGTCCTATATCATCCATCCTTTCTGTTGGGACATGATCACCTGACTAATCACAACAAACATAAAAATTGAGATAGCATTGTTTATCAAAGTAATCATCCCATTTATTGCACAATCATCTACATTCTTTGTCGCAATTTGCAGCCATACACCACTGAATAGAAGAAAACTAAACAAAAAAACTGAATACGTGAATGAGAATGAAAAAACATGTTTCCCCTTTTGAACAGGAACAGTAACCAAAGTATGTAGTTGTACCTCATGATGTACTTCTTGTGACACTTCATGATTGTTTGAAACATACTGAACCATATCATGTTTAGCATCACTAACTTCCTGATTTGTTACAAACATGAGTGATAAAAAATTTCTTGCATTTACCATTCTTTTTAACTTCTCTGTAGTTTCAAAAGATCTGTCAGTTTTTATGCGATGAGCATGAACAATGTACTCTTTCCCATCTTTCTTGAAACAATATTTATTTTCCTCCCTGTAGAATATGGCTTTTCTATCATAAAGGTATGGGCTTCCCAGGACAATTCCACATATGTCCAGTGGCACCATATCAATCTCTAATTCATCAACATAATTATAAGTGATTGCAAACTTGGTTACTTGCAAATTATTATCACCACATATCCATCCCAATGGATATCGTCTAGGATGTGGCTTAGTTTCAAGTCCCAAATTATTTACAACCTCTTCACTGATTAGATTGGCTTGTGATCCACTGTCTACAAGAGTATCAATTTCAACATTATTTGTTATGACCCTTATGTGGAAAATTTCACCCCTTTTATACTCATCATTTACAACATCTGAATTAGAAGAGCTAGTACTTGCAACAAAATTTATACCCCGGATTCCCATAGCTACAATTTTTGTCTCATCTCCAGAGTTTGATCCCAGATCCACCTGAACTGTTGCAGTGGTGGTATTCTTCCTCCCTTGATTGGAATACTTCTTTGGCTTCAACTCAGGATGTAAGATCCAACAATGATCTTCATCATGGCCTACCTTCTTGCAATGCTTGCAAGTAGGATTCTCCTTTCTTGTTGTGGGCGTCTTCTTCTCTTTTTCTTTTATTTTCCCTAAATCCTTTCCTTGCCAAGTATCTATAGAAACAATGTCACCAACATTCCATTTAATTGATTCAATGTGAATGGCTTGTACATATACTTCATCAAAGTTAGAAGGATTTAGCATAAGAATAGTGTGCTTGAGATAAGAATGTGAACCACCAATATACTTTAGGAGTGTTTCTTGTGTATATAAAGGAATACCCAAATTTAATTCTTTCTTACAAAATGTTTGAGTATATTCTTGTAGACTTTGATTCTTAGCTTGCCTTAAAATTTCCCAAATCATCATTTCCTATTGCATGTATGCTAATGGATAGAATTGTTTCTTTAATGCAGTGATAAAATCATTCCAGGAAGAGATTGTTTTACCATTTTTCTTGAGATCATCTTCAATTTTGCTCTCCCACCATATGAGAGTTGTGCCTCCGATTTTGAGACTTACAAGTTGGATATGTGTTTTATCATCAACAATCCTTTGTATCTTGGAATAGACTTTTAACTGTCTAACCCAATTATCTAGCTTTTTTGCATCTAATTCACCATCATAAGTGGGTAAATTAAACTTTACATCAAGCTTTAATAAAGGCATATTAGAATAATGATGAGTTTTTTTAGGTTGCTTATCCTTGGAGGAATGTACACTTGCTTCACTTGTAGATGATGAAGATGAAGGGGAAAAAGGTTCTGAAGGCCCACAACCTCCAACTCCTCCTTCTTCTCTTATTGAAGATTCACCTTCTTTAACCTTTGGATTTATTTGTTTTCCTCTTTCATGGTAGAGTTCCTCTACCATGGCTTTCATCAATTGAAATGCCTCAAAGAAATCGTCCTTAGATGTAAAAGGACATAGTTTTCTCGGTGAATACATCTCCTGTTTACAAGGTCTCCTTTGAATCTCTAGGTTAAAAGCATCAAGTTGGCCTTCTCCTCGCTTGAGTTTGGCTCCAGTGAGCATCCAATGCTTGAAATTCCATTCAAACCTTAAAAACAAAATGCTTTGATACCTTAAACTTGATCCAAAAATGATATGTTTTACTGACAAATTGCAAGTTAAGTTTAATGTACTTTATGCATCGGATCGATAAGAATGCAAAACACATAAAACTCTATAACTTGTTTCGGAATAATAATTATGACTTTTACTTTATGCTCATAAGTGATTAAATAGTTCATCCATCATAAACCATGTTTCATAATAACAAAAGATAACAACAAACAAGAAAGAGAAGTAGACACAAGAACTTGTTAACGGAGTTCACCAATCTTTGGCTACGTCTATGGACCCGCTTCCAAGTGGAGGACCTCCTTATTTCTCTTAAAATGCTCAAGTTATCTTTACATTGGCTCTTTGATGTTACAAAAGACTTATGATTCGTTGTACAAGGCCTCCTTGTTGAAATTACTAAGACAACTGAGAGGGAGGGGGGGTGAATCAATTGTTACTGTGCTTAAACAATTTTAAGTCTATTAAAACATTTTTAATCTTTCATCAAGTGACCATCAATATTATACATCATATGAACAACATAAACAATGAGCATCAATCACACATAAGATATACATAGAGACATATTTTTAATGAGGAAACCCATAAAGGGAGAAAACCTCTTCTTCTTTGAAATGATAGGTAGTCTTTTAAGTTTTGTACATCATCTATGTTTGAGAACCAACTCAAAGTGAGGCTACTACCTCTTTTTTACAAGCTCCAACTTGTTGAGAGCACCAACTCTCTGGTTTCTCTAGCACGAGCTAGAAGGAAGCACCAACAACCTAAGATTTCCAGCACCAACTGGATGGAAGCACCAACTTCCTAAGAGTTCAAGCACCAACTGGATGGAAGCACCAACTTCCAGTTACACATGCACCGACCTGTATAATAGAGAACCAATGTTCTCCCTTGCACCACCCCGCCGCCCTAGTTTCTTTGGTTGCAACCAGATGGAATCTACAACTCCCTATGTTCAAGCACCCACTTGAACCTCTAAGGACAACAGTCCTCCCTAGCACCTCCCGACCACCCTGAAATATAAAACTTTTCTTTCTGTGAATTTATTACAGTGATTCAATAGTTTTCATTTTCTTACCAGGCTTATCAATGTTCTTCTATGTCACTCTGCTCTGCCTGCATCAGTGTCTTCCTACTTGCATCCTCTTCAACTTTCTAATCTTCTCCTCTGTTTCAGCATGCACACCTCGGATTTATCTTCTTCTCACAGATATGCATCTTTGATATGTGCACATTCTACTCTCTTAACCTATTTTGTTATGTTCCACTTATGTTCCTCATCTTTGAGTTTTCCTTACACTTTGCATACTATAATTTTACCTTTCTACAGTTCAATTCATTTTTCACTCCTCGCCACCACACGCGCATAATCACGGTGTGTTTATTTTATTCCCTTCATTTTCAGTTACACCTCGAATCTTCTTGGGAAAAAACACCTTAGTAAATGAATCGCCAACCGTCCAAGAACCATGATTTGGTTCTGCTAACTAAATCATAACTAATCGATTACCTGTGAGGTGAAACAGTAACCCTTCAATCAAGTTTCCAATTAACCAGTACCATTGGATTAAATCCACAAGATTTCTCATTTATCTCATATGCCCACTAGCTGTGACCGAGAACTAAACAAAATTTTAATTTCATGATTTCTCATTTTGGCATTCCTGTGATCAAGGGTCTCGATACTCCAAGTCATGATCGTCGAGACTCTGAGATGGATCTTAGCAACACTAGTTGGTTCCCCTCACGTGACCACTGGCAGTGACCACAGGCTGTGCCAAAAGGCATTCTGTATTTCACGAACTTATGAACTTCATTGAGCTTGATCAACGATCGATATCTCCAATGATCTGATGGTCCAGATCTCATCGCGATCTTGCATATCGCGATTCTTGTGATGAAGCATCTTGATACTCCAAGTCGCGATCGTCGAGACTCCGAGATGGAGCTTAGCGGCACCAACTTCTTCCCCTCACATGACCACCAGTGGTGACTACAGG
This sequence comes from Picea engelmannii, assembly GCA_009831015.1. Taxonomy (NCBI): domain Eukaryota; kingdom Viridiplantae; phylum Streptophyta; class Pinopsida; order Pinales; family Pinaceae; genus Picea; species Picea engelmannii. The sequence goes on from WSFP011363892.1 coordinate 30,655, forward strand.
CTACACCAAAAGGTGCTTCATATTTCATGAACTTATGAACTTCATCGAGCCTGATCAACGATCCACAATCTCGATGATTCGACGGTCCAGATATTTTCATGATCTCACATATCGCAAGTTCCCACACCATGCTCCATTGACTCCTCCAATGTGCAAGTCAGCAAAACTCCAATCGCTTGCCACGTGTCCTATGACTCCAATGGTCAGGATTGTTATCGCGATTTCGCATTTCGTGAGTTCAAACCTCTTTCCTTTGGATTTCCCTATTTGCGAAACTCCGAAACAAAACCTTTATCGTGCTTTGACTGTTTTCCTCCTTCTGAGCTTACACTGTTGATCTTTCCATTATCGCTACACTACTGATCGTGCTAAGGTTCACCATCAATGACAAACACTCATACTCTACCTCTGTCTAAAAAACATGCTAACAATATCCCCCTTTGGCATTGATGGAAACCCCTTGAAAAACATGCAACTATACCACTGTAGCATCCTTGAAATTACCACACTTTCTCCCCCTTTGACATCAATGTCAAAGAAGAAACACGCTCCCTCTGAGCTGTTGCAGTACATACTCCCCCTGTCAACTATGATCAACTTAGAAATACAATAGATATTCAATAAGTACTCCCCCTGATCAAGTGAACAGATTAGACGAAAGAAGTTATAACCCCCAACTTTTGACGAAGATATCCAAAAGGGGTTGCTGCTAACGGTTTAGTAAAGATATCAGCTATCTATTATGTGGAAGGAATATAATTCATCTGAACGACTCTATTTGTAACTTTTTCTCTGAGAAAATGGTATTTTATTGGGATATGCTTAGTCTTGGAGTGAAGAAAAGGATTCTTGCAGACACTAATGGCACTGGTTTTATCACAGTGAATTGTAATCGGAACAGTATAGTTTACCTTCAAATATGCAAGAGTTTGAATCATCCAAAAAATATGAGTGCAACAAGTAGCAACAACAATGTACTCTGCTTCTATAGTTGATAAGGAAATAGATCCCTGCTTCTTACTAATCCATGCTACCAGCGAGTCACCCAGGAAGAAGGCACCTCCACTGGTGCTCTTTCTCTCATCCACACAATTTGCCCAATCTGCATCTGAATAAGCAATTAACTGGAAATTATGATTTCTAGGATACCACATACCATAAGTCATTGTTCCCTTCAAGTATTTGAATATCCTTGTGACAACTACCAAGTGACTTTGTTCAGGAGCTAACTGATAACGACCTACCATTCCAACAGCTTGCATTATATCAGGATGGGATGTTTTGATGTACAGAATATTGCCTATCATTGATCGGTATGTACTTTGATCAACAATGGGTGACATATCATCTTTATTGAGCTTGCAACCAACCACCATAGGTGTACTAACAGGAGAGGAATCCTCCATCTAAAATTTCTTCAACATCTCTTTCAAATATTTTTCTTGAGAGATAAAAATTCCTGCAGAACTCTGATTTACTTTTAAACCAAGAAAATATGATAGTTCTCCTATCATGGACATTTCAAAATCTGTTTGCATAGAGTTAGAAAACCACTGAATAGATGATTCATCAGTACAACCAAAAATAGTATCATCTACATAAACCAAAACAACTAGTAAATTATCACCTTCAGACTTAATGTAGAGATTGTTGTCAACAATACCTTTCTTGAACCCGTTGTCTTGTAAAAATTTGTCCAGTCTATGATACCAAGGTCGTGGTCCTTGTTTCAATCCATATAAGGCCTTCTTCATATTGCAAACATAATTAGGATTATCTATCAATGAGAATCCTTCAGGTTGCTCCATATATACGTCTTCCTCTAGATCTTCATTAAGAAAAGATGACTTAACATCCATCTGATACACTTTAAAGTTCTTATGGCATGAATATGCAAGGAACATTCTGATGGATTCCAATCTTGCCACTAGTGCAAAAGTTTCATCAAAGTCCTGAACTTCAA